>APFE030633900.1:0-12014 GCA_000404065.3 Pinus taeda | reverse complement strand
AGGAACAAGTTGCTGATATACTCACTAAACCACTGCCCAGGGAGACCTTTGAATACCTCAGGCAAAAGCTGGGGGTTGTTGATGCATCATCTTGTTGTTGAATCTCATTTGTTCGTTGTACGCGAGGTTTATACGTGGTATACGCGTACATTTGTTGGTTTATGGATTGATTGCAGATCAATGGCACAGGTTCAGGGGGAGCACATATAATGCATTGTTGGCATGGATGCTGATCTAAAACATGGCTGCAATATGTCTCTATCCCTTATGGTGTTTGGTGGATCCTGTCTCCTCTTTGCAGATCTGGTTTATAGTCAGGGGGAGCATGTTCTTAGGGGGAGCATAACCCTTTGCCCTTGATGTCAAAGGGGGAGAATGACGTTGAGGATCTTGAGGTTTCCATGTCCAAAGGGGGAGATTGTTGGCATTATGATTCTGGTATGGCTCTATGATACAGGTGTTGTACTTGATGGCAACTCACTCAAGTGGCAATGGTCTGTTCAGGCTCTCAAAATGATGGAAATTAAGAGGCTCGTAGGTGAATGTTTCAAAAGGTGCGGACCCGCAGGTTACCCATACAGGAGGTGCGGTCATACCCGCAGGCTACCCGTTCAATAGGTGCGGACCCCAGTGCACACACTTCAAGGCAGTAAAGCGCACTCATGTGGGGTTTCTTATGTTTGGCTCGTGGTATTTAGCCTGCCGTTCTTGATTCTATGGTTTTGGCCCATGGTATTGCTTTATATTATTATTATTATTGAGCCCCATGTTTTTGGGCCCCTTGTATTGGTTATATATGGTATTGATCCATGATTTTAGGAAGAGCTTGCCTATATAAAGCAAAGGAGATCACTTGGCTATGTATCTTTTGCAAATTGAACATCTTAAGATCTGAAATATTGGTTTATTGTTTCAAAAGCTTGATCTATATAAAAGTGAAGTTGAAAGAGAATCTATGAAGGGTGATCTCTTGAGCGTATGATCAGATCTGAGCATCTGACTATCGGTGGCACACTGGGGGACTGCTATTTCGGCCCCTAATCAGGGGTACGCAGGTGATTAACGGTGAAAGTGCGTGGGTACGCAGAGAAGAAGAAGGAGAAGTGCGTGGGTACGCAGAGAAGAAGAAAGAGAAGTGCGTGGGTACGCAGAGCAGAAGAAGGCGCAGTGCGTGGATACGCAGCGCGACAGAGGTTCAGGTGCGTAGGCACAGGGAAAGTACACGGCGCTTCAGAAGCCGCAGGTGCGTAGGTACGCGGCGCGATAGCATCTGTGGGTGCGTGGCTACAGTAGGAGTACACGGTGTGATAGAATCTGTGGGTGCGTGTCTGCAGTAACAGTACGCATTGTGATTGAAGAAACAGTGCGTGGGTACGCGGTGTGGCAGAAGGGTCTCTGTGGGTATACGCAGGGAAGCAGAAGGAGAAGTGCGTACGCACGCAGACCAGAGAAAGAAAACCTGCGTATCTGTCTTAAGATCTTTTGTTGGCTGAATTTTTCTGTTGATAAGGTGTTCTGGGTTTAGTTTACTGTTACTGTTGATCTGGTTCTGCAGTTGACTGGGTGATTTACTTGTACTTGATGATCTCTTGATGTTTATGGATCTAGTTTGAAAATTTATGAAAAGTGGTCCTTGAGAGAAAAGAAGTAGGGGGTTGTAGCTCCCTTCTAGGAGAGACTGGAAAAATGAGAGAGAGTTGTAGCTCTCTGCAGGTTGCAGCCTGCGTACTGGTAAAGGACTGCACCAGTACAAGACCATTGTAAAAGGAGTTTCTAATTTGAAAGAAGATAGAGACATATTTCAGCAGGTGGTTTTCACCCACATTGGGTTTCCACCTTATATCTGGTGTTCTTTGATGTGACTGTCTGTTTTTCTTGTTCATGCTCATTATTTTATGGTACTGATCTGCAAAAATAATTCAAAGTGTAATTAAGGAAGATTTTATAAGAACTTGATAATCTGATTCACGCCCCCCGCCCCCGCCCCCCCCCCTCTCAGTATTATTTCCAACATTAAGTCAATGATAAAGTATAAATCACATATTGGATGCAAGTGGTAGCATTAAAATTCCAATTAAATCATGAAAATGATATGTCTTGGCCCCATAGTGAGCAAATCATAATTCATGAATTAATAGAAATATGATGATAAATTAGGCATTAAATTAGATATGATTTTAAATACCCATGGGTAATGGGTGATCTCCCCAATTATATTAAATTTATCAATTGCCTTATAAAGTTATTGAGCAAATAAATTGGCGTATTGTAATCCCAACTCACAAGAGGGTTATGTTGACGCACTATTTTTATTTTAGTATTATTAAGATTGATTAATAATATAAATTATGGTCATATATGACGCATATATTTTTTTTTTAATTTTACAACTATTCTATCTATAATTATCTCTAACAAATCACCTTGTGTTCCAACATTAACTAGTGATAATTATAAAACTGCCTCCCACCCCCTTATGTTACCTTGAGCCATGGGAGGTGTTACTTTTTCATAAATACAACCTGTATGGTCTATTATCGAAATGAGGTTACAAAAATCCTTCTTCTTGAAACTTTGTGGAATGAATTTCTAACATCACCATTGGATCGGGTTCATTGAGAGCTTTCCGGAAATATAAATTTTATCACAATCTAACCTCTTGATTGAGAGTTATGCCCCTTTGAAGTTTAACCAACTAGATAGTGCCACTTGTGAACGAGGAATCCACCACATGAAGCTTGCCAACAACTCACATATCCAATGATAAGACCCCTGTAGGTTACTGGTGTGCATCATGATCAGATGTGATTGATGAGCCACAAACATGCCAAGGCTCCCCCTTCTTACCCAGAAGTTAATAAGGGGAGAGGGGGGCTCTAATTTTTTTTGCTTATGCAACTAAAGCTCCCCATTGTGGTGAAGTAAATTTTTAAGTGCGGACACAAACAATTCCTCTAGGCCGATAACAGGTCTAGCCACAAACAAGACATTGTATGGAAGATTTCCTTAGGTTAGAACCAATTAAGAGGACCTACCTCTTAGTATGCCTATCTAGTTTGGTGGTGGCCTTCCTTGTTTGCTCCAGATGTTAGGCCCCTATACTACTAGTGTAACCCCTTATCATATTGTTGTACCCATGTAGTCCCCATATTGTTACTATTGTGCCCCATAGAAGCCCACTATTGTTATTATTGTGCCCTTACATTATTATTGTTATGTCGGCTCTGATTATATTATGACTCTTTAGACTCCTATATATAGAAAGGAGGTCTTGTCATTTGTATCATCCAAGAATTGTTCATTTGTGTAATGTAAAGGAGGTTTCCCCTCGAAGAGGCTTAATTCTAAGGTGTTCAACTATATTCTCTATCTTTTTGTGAGTTGGTTTCATAACATTTGGTATCAGAGCTTTGAATTCTAACATTTCACTGCTCCAAACAGGTCATCGTCAAATTTGCGCTATAACTTTTTTTCTGCGACGTTTCAGACACTAGAAAAACCCATTTGGGACAAAATCATTATGAACCTCAAGTCCGAATTTCAGAGCGTTTCGCGCTATATTTGCGGAGATATGATCTGAGGCAGTTGGCCTTTTTGCAGACTCCCGAATTTCATTCCAAATAGGTGACCTGGGGAAAATCGTCATAACTTTTGTTTTGAGCATCATATTGAAATTTTGTAAGAATTTACAGACAGAGGATGGACTGTAGTTTATTGTGTATATTTTTCAGATACTAAGGTCAAAACATTGATACGTGGCACTTTATACAAGTTTTCTCTTCTGGAAAGGTCTATAATCAGGTCACCGTGGGAGATTTGGCATAACTCTTCCTTGGAGAGTCCAAATTGGATCAGACTGGTGGCATTGGAAAGAGGATGAAAAGGGCTACTATAGTTCATGATTTCAAAACTGGAAGATCTGAAATTATAGAGTTATAGTCGTTTCAAGATCGAGCTCCTAAAATCAAGAAAAAGCAAGATGCGGAAATTTGATGGCAAGCATCCGGTAAATTGGATACTACAAATGGAGAAATATTTTGATCTATATGGTGTACCACTATTACAAAAGGTATGTATTTCATCTAATTATTTAGAACCAAATCAATTTTCATGGTAAAAAAGGGCTTTGCTCTCATAAACCACTTGTCACGTGGTCAATTTTCATGGAGGAAATGATGGCACATTATGAGGATACAAAGAGAAACTTCTTCTTTAGCCAAATGATAAATCTCAAACAAAAGGGTTCAATGGAAGAGCACATTAAAGACTTTCAAGAATTGAATAGAAGGATAAATTATATTCCAGAGAAGCAAAGGATTGATGTCTTCATAGGGACTTTAAAGGATAATGTTCAACATGAGGTTTGTTTTTAGGAACCTGATTCATTGGAGGAGGCATTCGAGTTGGCAAGAAAAATTGAAAGCAAAATTATGAAAACAATGAATCCCACCACTCATGACTATAATTATGGAAGTGTTTCTTATCCTAGCCTTCCACAACCTATAAGGCTTACGCCACAACAATTGGAAGAAAAAAGAGAAAAAGGGCTTTGTTACAATTGTGATAGAAAATGCACTAAAGGTCATAAGTGTGCTGAGACGAAATTATTTTACATAGAGTATGAAGAGGAGGAAGAAAAAGATCAAGAAACATCAAAAGAAGAGGATATATGCTAGGACCCAACCCCAGAGAAATAAGAAATGAATCCGACCATATCTTGTAAAGAATTGGCAAGAATTACCACTCAAACTCTCAAGATAGAAGGACACACTAGCTATCTCTCATTTCCTTCTTCGATGTTAGGTCCCTATACTACTAGTTGAACCCGTTATTTTTAGTAGTGCAACCCCCTTATTATATTTTTGTGCCCATGTAGTCCCCATATTGCTACTATTGTTCCCCATAGAGGCCCACTATTGTTATTATTGTGCCCTTACATTATTATTGTTATGTCGGCTTTGATTATATTATGACCCCTTATACTCCTATATATAGAAAGGAGGTATTGTCATTTGTATCATCCAAGAATTGTCCATTTGTGTAATGTAAAGGAGGTTTCCCCCTTGAAGAGGCTAAATTCTAAGGCGTTGATTTATCTTTTCTATCATTTTGTGAGCTGGTTTCCTAACATTTGGTATCAGAGATTTGGATTCTAGGGTTTTACTGCTCCAAACAGATCATCGTGGAATTTTCTCTATAATGTCCTTTGGTGATGTTTAAGAAGCTAACAAAACAAGCCATTTGAGATGAAATCACACTGAAACTTGGATCCAAATTTTAGATCTTTTCTCACTATATTTTTGGATATATGATCTGAGCAAGTTAGGGTTTTTGCAAGCTCTAGAATTCCATCTCAAACAAGTCATCATGGAATTTTTGCTATAATTGTTTTTTTACAAAGTTTCGAACTCTGAAATTAAAACCCATTTGCACCGAAAATGTGGTGAAGCTTAGGCCTGAATTTTAGATCTTGTTTTGCTATATTTTCGGAGATACAGTGGAAGACATTTAGGGTTTCTGTAGGCTCCTGAATTACATCCCAAATAGTTGACTTTGGGAAAAGCGTCATAACTTTCTCTCTGAGCATCAAATTGAAATTTAGTAAGTAGTTATTGAAAGAGGACAGACTATAGCTTTTTGTGAATTTTTTCCAAATCCGAATGTCAAAACCATGAGATGTGGAAGGTCATACAAGTTCGCTCTACTGAACTAGTCTATAATCAAGTCATCACGGGAGATTGGACATAACGCTTTCTTCGGGAATCCAATTGCATCAGACTTGCAGGGTTAGAAAGAGGACTTATCGGGATATTAGAGAATAAAATTTCAGAACTTAAATATATCAAATTACAGAGTTATAGCCGTTTCAAGGTCGAGCTCCTAAAAACAAGAAAAAGTGATATGAAGAAGTTTGATGGCAAGGATCCAGTAAATTGGATACTACAAATGGAGAAATATTTTGATCTACATGAGGTGCAACTGTTACAAAAGGTACATATTGCATATTCATATTTAGAACCGGATCAATTTTTATGGTATAAAGGGTTTTGTTCTCATAAACCACTTGTTAGATGGTCAATTTTCATGGAGGAAATGATAGCACATTATGAGGATACAAAGAGCAACACCTTCTTTAGCCAATTGATAAATCTCAAACAAAAGTGTTCAATGGAAGATCACATTGAGTACTTTCAAAAATTGAATATAAGGGGAAATGATATTCGAGAGAAGTAGAGGATTAATGTCTCCATAGGGACTTTAAAGGATAACATTCAACATGAGGTTCATCTTTGGGAACTTGATTCATTGGAGAAGGCATTCAGGTTGGCAAGAAAAGTGGAAAGAAAAATTATGGCAACAAGGAAGTCTACCCCTCACAACTATAAAGTTGGAAGTGTTGTTTCTCCTAGCCTTCCACAACCTACAAGGTTTACACGACAACAATTGGAAGAAAAAAGAGCAAAAGGGCTTTGTTAGAATTGTGATAACAAATACATTAAAGGTCATAAGTGTGTTGAGAAGAAATTATTTTACATTGATTGTGAAGAGGAGGAAGAAAAGGATCAAGAAACATTAAAAGAAGAGGATATACAACAGGAACCAACCCTAGAGAAAGAATAAATGAAGCTGACCATATCTTATAAAGCATTGGAAATAATTACCACTCCTCAAAATCTCAAGATAGAAGGACATATCAAGAAGAAAAATGTTCAAGAAGTCAAAGATAACATCAAGCATCAAGAAATGAATCTGACCATATCTTGTAATGCATTAGCAGAAATTACCATTCCTCAAACTCTCAAGATAGAAGACATATCAAGAAGAAAAAGGTTCAAGCAGTGAAAGATCACATCGAGCATCAACAAAAAGTTCTCCAACTTTTAAAGAATAATGCCACTTTGGTGTAGAATCGAATGAGACAACAAGCAGATCAACATCGCAGTGATAGAAGTTTTGATGTAGGTGATTGGGTATTTCTATGGCTATATCCATACAAACAAATGTCCCCCAAGCAAGCTATTTATGAGAAGGAAATGTTGCAATACTACATGCACTTAAGAAATGGAAACCTTATCTAATGGGAAGACACTTCAAGGTAAAAATGGATCTTGATAGTCTTAAATATTTTTTAGAACAAAGATTATCTTCAGAAGATTAGAAAAAATGGGTCACAAATATGTAGGGTTATGACTTTGAAATCATCTACAAAAAAAGGAAGCAAAATGTTGTTGTAGATGCACTCTCAAGAAAGGATGAGGATGTGGAAGCATTGTTTTGTGCTATTTCTATCATCCAACTAGATTGGATAAATGAAGCAAGGGATGAATGGAAGAAGGAAAAAGAAGTGTGGCCACTCATTCAAAAGTTGTAGAAGATCCCAGTTCAAATAATATTGCTAGAACTTGAAAATTAAGGAAAAATCACATTGGAACTTGAAGCAATCACAGAAACAAGAAATCGACAGCTACGAAAATAATCAATTTCAGAGTATCTCATCAAGTGGAAGAACATACCCATTGAAGATTCCACATGGGAGGACAATAATTTTATACAAAAGCATCTAAAACTACTCAAGCATTGAGGACAACACTTTTTGAAAGAGAGGGGCATGTTAGGTCCCTATACTACTAGTGTAACTCCTTATTGTTATTAGTGCAATCCCCTTATTATATTGTTGTGCTCATGTAGTCCCAATATTGCTAGTATTGTGCCCCATAGAAGCCCAATATTGTTATTATTGTTCCCTTATATTATTATTGTTATGTCAGCTCTGATTATATTATGACCCCTTATACTTCTATATATAGAAAGGAGGTATTGTCATTTGTATCATCCAAGAATTGTTCATTTGTGTAATGTAAAGGAGGTTGCCCCCTCGAAGAGGCTGAATTCTAAGGCATTGATCTATCTTTTCTATATTTTTGTGAGTTGGTTTCCTAACATTTGAACACCTAAAACAAGTAAACAACAACAAACAACAACCGTGATAACAGAAAAATTGTAATTCAACCTACTTAACAAGTTAAGAAGCATTAATCCATAACCATGTGAGATGACACATTATGTAGGAAATCAATTGATTGTTGCATACATATTAAATCAAGAAGAGATTACAACCATTGTCTTGATGTTGTTGTTCTCCTTCGACAAAACCAAGTTCCCACACACTTCCATTAGCATTCCATGATGGCCTCAAAAATGATAGTTTTAAGGCTCCTCTTTACTCTTCACACTAAACCAAATTCACAATTCTCTCTCACACGCAGCTAGAGAGCTACAACTATGAATAGCTTGTTGTTTACTCCAAACTTAATTAGCACTAGCAGACCAACATTAACACCAGCTTGTGCTTAGGAAAAAGGTAGGTTTATATAGCATGAATGGATGGGAGATGGTTCCTCTTCTCATGGGAGAAGGTCTTATCTCTTGAGGTAGTTCCATCCTTATATGGGAAAGAAGCCCAAACTGACATCCTCGACTCCATTCAGCCCAACCATCTACCAAACTTTCATTACAAAGCTTCTAGAGCTAGAAGCTTCGGCTCCTTATTTAAAAAAATTTCCAAAAGAGGATTGGCGCGACTGGAACAAGGCGCAGTCACTCCAGTCGGCACTAGGTATATTTCTAATCCTTGCATATTGGTGCGAGGAGAACAAGGTTCCTTAGCATCGGTCTCGTAAACTGGGAAAAACAAAAGATTTTTGAGAAATGATGCAAAAGGGAATTGTTCTGCTCATGAAGAGGGACACAATGGGAGTTTCTTCATGAAGGGAAAAGAATGTCGGGTTCATTATAGAGGTCCTCCAAGATCATGGAATGGGGAGTACAAGGACAGTGACAAAATGTTGTGTAACAGATTCCCCCTAAAGCGTAAAGGCCAAACTAGAGTGAGGGATGAAATTCTTTAATCATCAGCGCAGGGAACCAGAGTCTATTATGTGAAAACCTGCAAGCAAGTACATATACATATACATAACTAAAAAATCTATCAAATTATACATGAATCGTGGCATGGACACAACCATCTAGAGAATGATAATGTAAATGGATCCAGACATGGGCACAACCATTCAATAAAGAGGATGATATCGAAACCAAGGTATGGTCGCAGCAATCCAATAATGAGAAGGATCACATATGATAGCTCATGATACAGTCACAGCCATCCATTTGAGAGGGACATGTATATCAACATAACCATGTCACACCACTTCACAACCTGAACTTTTGGAATCTAAGCCCAGGGTATTACACTCCAACATGACCTGATCAAAGTATTATTTCTAACATGTGAATAGATGTGTTGACATCGAACATGCTATAAAATTGCTTGATTACCAGCCAATGATGTAAACTGTGAACAAGCGTGAGAGAGACCATGAATAATTACAATGGTTCTCAAGGTACTATCAACACAATTCATGGAATGTGAATAAACGAACTAAAGTCGAACACCCATGAAATCAATCGATCAAAAGCCAATGAAGTGAACTTGTTGTCGAGTGTGAAGAACTTGCCATTAGGGCATGCAAGCTCTAAGGTATTGGAAGGGAGTCTCTCGGTCAAATTCCTGGATAATGAGCTGAATTTGATAAGAGGCAACCATGTCGAAGGAGGGCCATAATGTATCCCACATCATCAACATGAGACAGAGGGATACAAAATGATTTTTGATGATACAGAGAATCAGGGGTAAGTGTAACTGCAGAAGGACAACTCTTGAACATATCGGCAACACGACTAGAAGTTTGCCAACTTTTGGATTCGTAGGATCGATGGTCATGATGAAGTGGCAAAGATCAAATTTAAGAAAAAAATGAATGGCCCAGCCCAAGAAGGTCAATGATAAAAAGGAGGAGACCCCATCTCAACACGGAGCAGAAAGTGTCATGTTCAAGAGTGAGCTACTAACACAACTAATTAGATTTCCAAATTTCCCCCCACCATTCCTAGTAGGTACCCCAATTATTTTTTAATCACAAGCTTGAAGAGGATATCATATGCTTGCGTTGTAAGTTCCTCCTTCGGAAAAATCCGACCTAGTATGTTTAATAAGCCCTAGGAAGGAGAAGCTCATGTTTTTCATGGTGACGAATCCGATGTCGTTGTATGTTTTGATGAGTCCGACTAAGGTGTAACTCGATATCTTTTTCATGTTTAGAGAGTTTGAAAAAGACATGGAAAAGAAAACTCCACATGGTCCCTTTTCGTACATTTGTGTCTCTCGAGCCTGAAAAGGTAGAAAATGAAACTTGAGAGAATTGCTTGACCATTTCAATCAAGGAGTAGCTTTTTTGTAAATAGTGCATCCTAGTCCAAAAAAGGGGTAAATGTATACTGGGCATACGAAGTTTCGCATCCGTTAACAAGTTCAAAATGACAAGGGCTTGGCTATATTTTCGTGTTTAAAGGTTTGGAAAAGAGCTTGAAAGTGGACCCTCATTTTATTCTCTTTTACGAGTCAAAAGGGAAAAATACTCGGCAATATTTTCATTTGAGTTTTACGAGTTGAGAAAAGAGTTGAAATGTGACTCAGCATCATTGTCGAACATCCATCACCTGTTGTTTCACAAAAAGGTAAAGTGCATTGTCCAATTCTTGAGGCAAAATAGGTCAAAATACTTAAAAAGCCCTAATATTTCATGAAAAACTAAATAAATGGAGGGAAAAGTAAATATTTTTTTACCATTTTACCTTATTGTGAAAAAACATTTACCCTCTTTTTCCCTAATTTTTCCAGACCAGAGTGCAGGAGATCCAGGAGGCCATTCACTGAGCTACCAGTTGCAGGTAAGAGCCAAGTCCCTAAGCTCCATTTCCATAATGTTTATTCCTGTTTTTATCCATTTTTTGGATTTCTGAGGGAGGTTTTGGAAAAAAAAAAATTCTCCCTTGGTCGGCGCGATTTTCGTGCACGGAATCGCATCGGCCGAGGGTAATTAAAATGCTCAACCATGCTGTCGGTGCAAATATTTTTAAAATAGGCATGTCGGCGCCGTGAACAAGGAAAAAACCATTTTCCTGTCAAATCCACCATTTGAATCCAAGTTTTACCTGCCAAAAATGATTATTGACTTGAATACATGGTTTTTTCAGGACAGAATCGTGGAAAATGGTAGGTTGGAAAGAATGTGAGCACAAAGATGTGGACACTCAGGCAATGGATGATCCAAATTTCTTGAATGCCTTGAGGAACTATGGGACCCTCAAGTTCTTTCTCACACCAAGGATGCGGACTCAACCTAAGCTACTTTGATAACTTATTAGTCTCTGGGACATAAATCAGGAAATATTCATCATTGGTGACCAAGAGCTGGAGTTAGAAAATTCACACATATATTTCATCACAGGACTATCCCGGAGAGGGGAACCAGTCAACCTATATGGGTCACGACTGAGTGGGGCAAGCATATCCATAATACTTAGCAAACATTTCCCTGAAGCCCTCAAATCCAAGAGTGGCAAGATTAAGGTTGCCACTGTGCGAGATCTGACACTGAGAGTGCTATTGTTGAATATAAATAGAGTGGCGGGGTCCCAAGCTATGCACGAGACTAACAAGTTGAAATTTCTATACGCTATCGACTACACAGCACCGACGATCTTTAATTAGGCTAAAGCCATGAAGATCAACATAAAACGCCAGCTGACAAAAGCTAAGGTGGGGAATCTGAAGCAATTTTTCTTTGGGTCTGTACTAGTGACATTCTTCTTGGAACGGATGTCATTGTTCTAGTACCAACTGACTGAGGTAGATCTGCCAATGCCATGAGACCCACAGATGGTCCATTGGAGTTTTCTGATGCCTAGGATCACTAGGGGCCAGCATATGTCCTACAGGCCCACCTTATTTTCATGGCTACGACAACAGCTAATTGTAGTGGAGTAATGGACATACAGTGGTACCTACTTCCGCGGAGTTCTGGACATGCAGCTGCCAGATGGGGAGGATTTCGACGACGAAGGTAAAAGATCAAGTGATTTTTTAATTTTATATATATATATATATATGT
>APFE030633894.1:79054-101617 GCA_000404065.3 Pinus taeda | reverse complement strand
AAAAACCTCCTAAGAACAGTGCGAGGAGGGGAATAGAAATATGTGACAATACATAGGAATATGTATGAAATCAGTATACAATACAAAAGGCTAGGCAAGAGTGATAAATAAATCCCTGTTGGTATAGAAACACCTTTTGCAAGGAGAAAAAACTCACATCGCAGAGGACACCGTGAGGAACGCAGTGGCCAAGCAAGATGAGAAAGGAAAAATAGTAAGAGAAAGAAGCAGATACAGATTATGTTCCAAGGAGAGAAAAATCCTCTATATGATAAGTAATATTACCCAGAAGAATTTCCATTTTCCATTTATCCAGTTGTAGTAGTAACCCTTTCTTTCACAAACTGTTTGTTTGTACATTTTGTGATCTGTCCACATGTTGAATAGAGTAATCCTTTTTTCCTTTCCATAAAAAATCAATTTTGTTCATCCATCCTGTTAGTAATTGATTTTTTATGGAAAGTTTCCCTATGACATGATCAATTATGATTTTGGAATCTCCATAGATGTGAAAGGCCGAAATGTTAAGGAAAGTACTAAGATATAGGAGACCTGAAAGTGCCATTACTTAAGCTTGGTTATTTGTACCTTCTCCTCCATTCCAGTGAATGTAGAAATTTTGATGTTCATTCATAGAGATGAAAATACCATAGGCACATATCCCGTTTTGCGCTACCCCATCAAAAAAAGCCCTGGGGAATTCCGAGTGAGCAATATTTTGTTTCCTTACTTTACTTTTACAATGTTTGATCTGAGGCAAATAAGAGTTATAAAGAGAGATGATCTTGTAGAAAATTAGCTAAAAATCTTCATGTTTGTTTTGAAATAGATACTTGTTCCTCTACTTCCAGATTGTCCAAAATGCAATTTGTGGGATGGATCTCCATGAGTTTTTCTGTGCACTCCACCATTCAAGTAAGTCTTTAAGAGAAGAGTGTTTTATATAACTAAAACTAAAATAAGACAATAGTTTCCTCCATACCTGAGTGGTGATGCTGCAATTAAGGAACATATGATAGTTATTTTCCTCATCATCTTTACAGATTAAGCAAAAACCCAGTCCTGTCCATTGTCTCTTTTGCAAATTTTCCCAAGTGAGGTTTTTATTGTGGTAGACCAACCAAGAGAAAATAATCATTTTGCTAGGGACACCTGTTTTCCATAATGGATAAGGGAAGAGACAATCTGAGAGAGAAAGTTGACTCCTGGTTAAGGTTAAATAGGTTTCATCAACCCTTATGTTTTCTTGCCCCCTTTTTCCCCTCCAGGTGAAGAAATCACGTCTTTCGGTGTGGCAGAAATTGATATTCCTTATGAGCATCAGATTCTTATTCTATTGAAGGGCCAAATTTCCTTATAGACCCAACTCTTGGGCTTCTTTTCATATGGGAGAAGGTCCCTGCCAGCCTGCTATGACCTGACTCCAAACAAAAATCCCCGAACGATGGAAGGCATTCTTAATTTGTTGTGGTATAAAGAGATCTTTCCCTGCTTGAGAAATAGGATCAAAGTCTATATACACAGTATTTCCATTTTGTAAGCTCCAAGAGAGATTTTGAAGGAAAAAAGGCTCAATTTTATGAAAACTCTGCCAGATAGCAGAGCCATGTGAGGAACCTATAGTACCTTCCTTGTACCAGAAAGAGAAATCTTTGTTGCTCATATACTTTCCTCTTATGGATCTACTCCATAATCCATCAACGTATATCCTCCTCCATAGATATTTACATAACAAGGCAATCCCAAATTTACGAAGATCCATAATTCCCCAGCCAAATAGTTCCTTAGGAAGAGTAATATTTGAAAGTTTTGTCAGATGAAATTTCCTTTTTTCTTTACATCCACCCCATAAAATTTGTTGTCAGACTATTCAACATTTTTATAATAGTGGCCGGAATGTAAAAATGGTGGGCCCAATACACAGTGAGTTGTACTAACACAGGTTGTGCTACTACAACTCTTCCTGCCATGGATAAACACTTATTTTCCCAGCCATATATCCTTTTGAAATAATGGTCAGTAATCCATTGCTAGTCTGCTCTAGTATAGCAAGAGGGTTTAAGGTGATATCTAAGGTATTTCATGCCATCCTTTATAACCCTTGCTATTATGTTATACAACTCTACCATATAATCAATGATTTCCTTATCACATTCCCCATGATAGAAGATGGATTTACTTTCATTTATTTGGAGGCCAATAGATTTTTCAAAATTCTTCAGGATATTATAAATACATATCGAGGTGAATCGACAAAGAAGTCTGAATATCAGTATATCATCCACAAATAGGTTGTGAGAAATGTAATTCCTTTTGTTGATCATCATAGGATGGCAACGTCCCTCGGAGATGGCCTTGTTAATATGCAGACTTAGGCAATCCATAGCGAGGATGAAGAGTAGCGGGGAGAGGGAGAATCCCTGTCTCAAACCTCTAGCAGCAGGAAAGAAGAAAGAAGCATATCCGTTGATAAGGATAGCAAAATTAACATTCTCGACACAAGCCATGATCCAATTTGAACAAATATGATTAAGGCCAATTTTGGAGAGCATACATCTTATAAAACCCCAATCCAGACAGTCATAGGCCTTCTTGAGATCAATTTGTAAAATTATAGCATCTAGTTTTTTGTGTGTAGTGAGTGCAAACTTTCCTGAGTGTTTGCAACTGCATCTTGGATGTTTCTACCTTGGAGGAAACCATGTTGTTCCTATGAAATAAATTTGGACAGGGTACCGCGGATTCTACCAGAAATGATCTTTGAAATAATTTTATAAAATGCACTACACAAAGATATTGGTCTGAAATCCGAGAAAGAGCTGGCATTTTTCTTTTTTGGAATGAGCGCAATGTAGGTTGATGATATGTATTGGTGAATTTTGCCTGACATTCTTGATTCTTCGACCATACTTAGAATATCCATCTTAACTAGATCAAAAAAGTGGATGAAGAATTCTATAGTCCATCCATCAGGGCCTGGACATTTATCTTCTTAAAGGATTGCATTACAGATAAAAGTTCTTCCTCTGAGATAGGTTCGAAAAGACTATCATTTTTTCCCTCATCGAACATGGTAGGAAAAGGATCAATACCCCAGAAGATGTCTTCAGCCATGCAGTTCTCATTTCTAATATAGGACTTTTGGAAATAACTTACAGCCGCATTACAAATATCTTCCTGAGTGTGTCAAATGTTACCTTTCTCATCCTTTATCCCCCATATAGTATTAATGTTTCACCTCTTATTAGCATATCTACGAAAAAATTTGTATTTTTGTCACCTTCATTTAACCATATAGCTCTACTTTTTACTCTCCATGAGGCTTCTTCTATGGCAAGAAGACTGTGTTTCTTGAATTCGAGCTCCTTTATACGATAGTGTAGCTTTAAAGGAAGGCAATTTTCAGACATTCTTGAGGCAATCTTGTCCAGTTCTTTTTGGATATATTCCAGGGCCTTCCTATTAGATTTTTTCTTGCTGATTTGCCAGGGTTTGACTATGTTCCTGAGGGAAGCTAAATTGTCAGGAAGATTCTGAGAAGGAGAGGAGTAGTGAAGAGGAGAGTTACGGATCGATGAATTCTGAATGAGATCATTAAACTTAGGGTCATCCAACTAGATTCTATTGAATTTGAAAGGCAAGCCCTTTCGGATACCATGATTTTTCCACTGCAGAATGATTGGCCTATGATCAGAGATAAAAAAAATTGACAATATATGAATGTAGAGAGCCCAGACGTTCCAATAACTTATCATGAAGCAAAAAATGATCAAGTCTTTTGGCAAGATAGGAGGGGCCAGATCTACCATTATCCCATGTGGGGGCTATTTTAGATGGAAAAACATCAACAAAATTATGATGAAGAAGGGCCTCTTAAATAAGTCCAGCCAAAGGATCTACCTTCCTACCCCTTCCCCAAACTTCATCACCACTCATGGTACAATTTAAATCTCTAACTATCATCAATGAGTCTAGCTCCATGATTTCAAATGAAATAAAACTGTTCTAGAAAGAGAAATGGTATTTATAAGGTGCATAAACATTTAGAATATGGATGGAACCGAGAATGTCGTGAAACTTTGTTGAAAGAAAGATACCAACAAAACATTTGAAAGCTTTAACTGATACCGATGCAGGATCCCATAAACCAACAAGCCCCCCCGATAGGCCATTAGACTCTGTGTCTGAGATGTGCCAGGTTGGGTGTAGGAATTTACAGGGTAAGTTCCTCAGAAAGAACACCAAAAGGACACCACTCACAACTAGATCTCGAATCAATACACCAGTATTTTTGACGTGGTTAAAACCATCAAAGAGGGAAACAGTCCACGGTCTGAGCCAACGTGGCCACTTCAGGCAATTTATTAATCAAAGAAGGAAAATTTACATAAGCTTTCTCTCATAGACGGATTACCCGAACAATGACCCTCCATGCGCTTTAAATAGAACTCATGGACCAATCGGGTGTCAAGCCACGGATCAAGTGTCGGTAATACTAAGGAGAGAGTGAACCGTTGGATCACTACATATCGTGATCGTCGGATTGTAAGTTACAAAATGTACAATGGTAAAGGAACACACTTTACCTAACTCTATACCTAACTCTATACTAGACCAAGTTGAACTTAACTATTTCCTATGTGTCGGAATATCCTAACATCCCCCCTTAAGAACAACTTGGGATAGGATTGAAGGATTTACAAATATGACACAATAGGAGAAGGAAGGAGGCACTAGAGCCTATCCCCCCTTAGTGACAACTTCCTGAACTCCAAGCATATATCGAAGTTTAGTGAACTTCGCCTCTGTGAGAGCCTTTGTGAAGATGTCTGCAACCTGATCATCTGTTGAACAATATTGCACTTCAAGAACATGGTCATGAATGAGTTTTCTGATGAAGTGCATGTGTAGTTCAATGTGTTTGCTGCGCTAATGCTGGACTGGATCTTTGCATAGCTGAATGGCACTTTGATTATCACACCAAAGTGTGGATGGATGCTGCTGCTCAAAGCCAAATTCTGATAGGATCTGACGAAGCCACAAGGCTTCCTTACTAGCTTCCACAGCACCACGATACTCTGCTTCTGCTGACGAAAAAGAAATGGCAGCCTGTTTCTTACAAGCCCATGTAATAGGTCCTGAACCAAGAGTGAAGACATAACCGGCAGTAGACTTCCGATCATCAGGGTCACCAGCCCAATCAGAATCAGTGAAACCAACTAATAGAGGAGTTGCTTTGGCACTGTAATGAATCCCAAACTGTATTGTACCTCGAACATAACGAAGTATTCTTTTAGCTGCTTTCCAATGACTTTCACGGGGGTTTTGCAAAAAACGAGCAACAAGGCCAACAGCAAAGGAAAGGTCAGGACGAGTATGGGTTAAATACAAGAGTTTTCCTACAAGTTGACGGTATAAGGTAGCATCAACTTCAGGAGAAGTACAAGAGACTGAAAGTTTGACTCCAGACTGAAAGGGAGAAGGAGCTGGCTTACAATCTTCCATGTGAAAATGACGAAGAATATCACAAGCATACTTGGACTGGGAAAGGGAAATACCCTCCTTGGATTGCAAGACTTGAAGACCGAGAAAATAGTGTAAGTGTCCTAAGTCTGTCATTTCAAATTTCTTTTTAAGGCTGGACTTCACATGGTTTATAAGGTTGGGATCACTACCAGTAAGAATAAGATCATCAACATAAAGAACAAGGATGATAAGAGAGTTGCCCACTTTCTTGGTGTAGACAGTATTGTCAGAATGACACCTAGAAAAGCCAGATTCTAAAAGAAAGCTATCCATTTTGGCATACCAAGCCCGAGGAGCTTGCTTGAGACCATAAAGAGATTTCTTAAGTCGACATACAAGGCTGGAGTCTGTTTGGATGAAGCCAATGGGTTGTTCCATATAGATTTCTTCATGCAAGTCCCCATGCAAGAAGGCAGATTTAACATCCATCTGATGGACTTCCCATTTTAAAGAGGCAGCAAGGGAAAGAACAAGGCGGATAGAGTTCATTTTGGCAACAGGGGAGAAGGTTTCAGTGTAGTCAATGCCTTCAACCTGTGAAAAGCCCTTAGCAACAAGACGAGCTTTATGTTTATCAACTTTCCCATCTGGTCCATACTTGGTTCTGTAAACCCATTTACATCTAACAAGTTTGCGTCCCTTTGTTAGAGGAACAAGATCCCATGTATCATTTGCCAACAATGAATGATATTCTTCATTCATAGCTGCTTCCCAATGTGGATGGCCTGAAGCTTTTGCAAAAGTGTCAGGATCATGATTTACGGGAGCTTGAGCCAGTAAAGAAGAGGCTCTTTCAAACTGAGAACGTGTACGTCGCTGATCTGTAGGATCACCGGCAAGATCACCTGCTGCATCCCGAGTAGCACGGACCCATCTTGGAAGTTGAGGATCCTGAGAAGGGGGGGGAGGATTGTCATCCTCACTTTCATCATCTGAAGAAGAAATGTTTTCAAAAGTAGAAGAGATAGGAAGAGGTGGCACATCCGCCGGACTAGGCTCGCAGGCCGATTTATTTTCATCAAATTTTACATCTCTTCTAATGATAACATTTTTGGACTTAAATGGAATAAGTCTATAACCTTTTACATCTTCAGAATATCCAACAGAAGTACATTTCTCACTCTTAGGTTCTAAAGCTTTATGCTTTTCATCTGGAATATGGGGCCATGCTTCACTTCCAAAAACACGAAAGTGACTTACATCTGGTTTAATGGAACTCCAAGCTTCTTCTGGAGTGATATTCTTTAGAACCTTAGTAGGAGTGCGATTTATTATATAATTTGCACAATTAATTGCTTCGGCCCAAAAACTAAGACTGAGTCCTTTAGATTGCAGCATACAGTTAGCCATTTCCTTTAAGGTGCGATTTGTCCTTTCAGCTACACCATTTTGTTGTGGAGTGTATGGAACAGTGTGTTGCATTTGAATTCCATTTTCGGTGCAAAAGTTGATGAAGGTGTTTTTAACATATTCTCCACCATTATCAGTTCTTAGCTTAAGAAATTGATGTCCAGATTGTTTTTCAACAAAGGCTTTGAAGGCCAAAAATGTGTTAAATACTTCGCTCTTGAGTTTTAAGAAGTATACCCAAGTGCGTCTGGAGAAATCATCAATGAAAGTTAAGAAATACTTGAAGCCAGAGAATGAAGCAACAGGAAGTGGACCACATAAATCACTGTGCACAAGCTGTAAAGGGGCTGAGGCGTGCCAAGAGGCATGTTTTTCAAAACTGTCCTGATGATGTTTTCCGAGTACACATCCCGAACAAACACCATCTCTGCAAGATACCATAGGAAGACCTGTCACCATATTTTCTTTACATAGATGCTGAAGGGAGCGATAGTTTAAGTGACCAAATCGCTCTTGCCAAAGTTTGCTCACTTCATCATTATGAGCAACAAATACTGAAGGAAGATTTGATGACCCAAAGTTGTGAAACTTGTACAACCTTGTGGAATCATCAGCAATACCAGTAGCTAGAATCTGTTTAGGATCTCTTAGATCCTTGATTACAACATCATGAGGTGAAAATTCAACCATTTTACCTTCACCTGAATGAGTTATCTGATATACAGATAGAAGGTTGCTGGATAAGGTTGGAACACATAATACATCATTAAACTGACCATTGTCTAGATGAACAGTTCCAGTCCCCACAACATTAAGAGATCTATCATCACCAACATATATATTTTTGGTGTTACAATCATGTAAAGAAGAAAACATGGCTTTATTTTTGGCCATGTGATAAGAGGCTCCAGAATCAATGAGCCACTCATGAGAATGAGAAGAAGAAGATACATTTAATGCATAACCAGACTGAGATGATTGACAACGACAGGCAGAAAGTGCCATTCCTGAAGATGAAGTTGAAGTTGAAGTAGAAGAATGCTCCACATGGATGTTATGTTTCTTCATTGCGGCTTCCAAGGCTTTCATCTTCTTAAAGCATTTAGATTCTAAGTGGCCATCTCGATTACAAAAGTTACAATGTCTATCAGTCTTCTTCCATTTGTTTTTATTGGTCTTATCATTTTGCTGAAATGATCTTTCATTTTGAGGCCGAGTTTGCTTAGGACCCTTGTTTGGTTTAGGACCATTCTTTTTAGGATATGACTTCTTAGGATTCTTTAAATTTGGTTGCTGCTCGGCGGCTAACGCTTTCTTGGAAGAGTTTCCAAGATTAAGAAGACCAAGGTGTAAGAGTTTTTCTTGTTCTCTTATTAAAGAATCACAAAAAGAGTCAAAGGAAGGGGCCTTGTAGTCTTTTCCTTGACAAATGAAAGATTCCCTTGTAGAATGGAAGGTGGAAACAAATACAGAGTAGGCTGGTCCCAACTTAGTAAGGATGGAATAAATAAGGTTACTATCTTCTTTCTTAACCTTAACACCTTCAAAGAGATATCTAAGGGTCTTGAATTTGGACAAGAAATCTTCAATGCAAGAAAAATTATTAGGATCCAATGTAAGCAACTCATTTTCAAGTTGATGGCTCTAATTTCATTTTTAATCCCAAAAACTTTAGTGATTTGTTCCAATGCTTCATGAGGAGTATCAAGTTCTGCAATATGGAATCTAAGATCAGGAAAAATAGACATCCCTATCAAACCACGTGCTTGATCTTGTCTATTTTCCCATTTTGCAACCTTGTCTTCATCTTTTGGTTTCTTCTCTTGGCCCGTGGCTATTCTGTAGAGACCTTTACTTCTAAGTAAATCTTCCATGTAGGATATCCATTGGAAGTAGTTAGTGCTGTCAAGAATGACTTGGCATGGACTTTCCATTTTAAAAAAAAACTGAAGCTGAATATACTGAAAGTAAGTGTTCCAATGGATAGATCTAGAAAAATTAGGTTGTTTTAAAAAAAACGGCTCTGAAAAAGGCTTCCGGATGAAGAAGTTATGACTTTTTTAAAAAAAATTGTTGAAGTTGCCGGCAAAGTGCGCGAATGTGCGGAATGAAAAAAAACGCCCCCAAAAAATGGAGATTTGAACCCAAGACCTCTACTCTCTTAAAATAGCTTTGAACCAATTGAGCTATACAAAAAATTTGGGAGAGAGAGAGAGAGAGAGAGGGGGGGGCCTTGGTTTGCGTGCTTGCCTTGAGAAAACTCTTTTTTTTTTCCTACAAAACAAAAACACAAAACCCAACATGAATATGCAAAGAAAAACGAACCTTACGGCTCGAAGTTAGCTTTAGCCGGAAACTAAATATTTTTCTCAATGTTTCTGATTTTCCAAGATCACACTAAGGTGCAGGGAAAAGAGCATACGCATGAGAGAAAAAAAACTTCCTTTCTATTTCTGATTTGCCCAGATCGCACAGATTCGCAGGGCAAAGAGCATACGCAGAAATGAAAGGTATAGATCCGGTTAAAAAAAAACTAAATAAACCGAAACCGAAATAAGCAGAGAGAAAATAACAGTAAACCGCAAATAAAGACTGTATACCTCCAGATCTTAAAAATGACGCAGATAGGGCTACCGGAAACCTTTTCGCGTGAAACGAAAGGGGTTCCTCACTGGAAGAGATGCTCCGAACACAACAGAGCAGTCCTCTCGGCCCGAAAACAGTCAGAAACAGTAGATCTAGGAAACGACAGCCGCATGCAGTTCTACCGGCTTCAGATTTGGATCACCAACGGACGCGGCCCTTAAATAGCTCTGATACCATGTAGGAATTTACAGGGTAAGTTCCTCAGACAGAACACCAGAAGGACACCGCTCACAAACAGATCACAGATCAATACACCAGTATTTTGACGTGGTTAGAACCCTCAGAGAGGGAAACAGTCCACAGCCTGCGCCAACGTGGCTACTACAGGCAATTTATTAATAAAAGAATGAAAATTTACATAAGCTTCTCTCATGCACGGTTAACCTACAAATGACCCTCCATGCGCTTTAAATAGAATTCATGGACCAATCGGGTGTCAAGCCACGGATCAAGTGTCGGTAATACCGAGGAGAGAGTGAACCGTCGGATCACTACATATCGTGACCGTTGGATTATAAGTTACAAAATGTACAACGGTAAAGAAACACACTTTACCTAACTCTATACCTAACTCTATACTAGACCAAGTGGAACTTAACTATTTCCTATGTGTCAGAATATCCTAACAGAACTGAGGCTTGAGACTTGCAAAGGAGGAAAGTATGAGTGACAATGGACTCATACAGATTGCAGAATGCTAAGGTGACAATTGTTTGGGCAACAGATCGCCCCCTAAAGTGCGAAGTATGTAATTGATTAAGAGTGAAGTACTTTATCGGTTCAAGGATCATCCTGTGGACATCCCAATCGAAACCTGTAAAAAAATTTAATGCAAAACATATATATGTGAACATATCATCGCTGAGGTAGGCATTCCCATACTTAGATGAAACTGACTAAAAAATTAACGAAACTGTTCTGATACAGGAATGATTTTGTAATACACCACGAGTATAGACATATGTAGACACAGTATGGGAATAACCATTTGTTTATGAATAGTCCACTGTATAATGAATAACAAAATTCCTCGCAGCCTAGATGGTAGAAACTAGATCTAGGGTCTTGATTTCTGCTTCTCGAACTAGTATGATTCTATCCATGTGAATGAATGTGTCGAAGTCAAACATGGTAGAAACCACTTGATTACCAGTTAATGATGTGAACTGTTAACAAGTGCGAGAGAAACCACTAGTAATGTCAATGGCTCTCAAATTACTAAGTACAATATATGAAATGCGAATAGATGAGCTGATGTCGAACATGTCATAGAATCCTTTGATCGAAGGTCAATGATGCAACCTATCATCGAAGGCAAGAATCCTGCCATTAGGGCATGCAGATTCCAAGATACTGACGATTCCTAGATCATATTTCTAGATAATGAGTTGAAGTCAATAGAAAGTGATCCGTCATAGGCATGCCCAAAACATGAAATCATAGATCAAGTTTTGAAGAAATATATTTGGCAAGGACTAACTCAGGGATGGTCAAGATGGATGACAGATATTTTGTAGATGAATGGTTTATTTGAACTAATCTCATAAACACATAACGACACTGCAGATGGTTTGGTGACAATTGACCCAAAGCTAATACCTAGAAACTGGCTGAAGACTTTCAATATGGTTTGATTAACTATTAGGCAAAGGATTTCCCAACCTAGGTGAATAAAATTGTCGTGTTCAAGAGTGGTTAATTGCTTTCCTAAAACACAAAGTGTAACAAACGAGTTCATTTTTCTCTCTTTTCCCCCACCATTTCTGGCAAGTACCTCTTTATTTTTGACAAGCTTGAGTAGGATAACATTTACTTGTTTATAAGCTCAACCTTCAGATGAGTCCAACTTAGTTTAAAATTCGAACCCTAAGAAGGAGTGGTTTGTTCCTGTTTAAAATTGAACAGGTCCTTTACTGTTAAATTTTAACGAGTCCAGTATAGGAAAAACTTGGTGTTTTTCAATTTTAGGGAGTCAGAAGAAAACCTTAAGGAAACTTCGTGGGTGTCCTTTTTCGTAAATTTGTGTCTCCCAAACCTGAAAAAGTAAAAATAATACTTGAGAGAATCACTTGACCATTACGATCAAGGATTACATTCCATAGTTAGTGGCTCCGATCTGAAAAAGTAAAAAGCGATCAAAGACACGTCATTTTAAAACCAATATCTAACTTGAAACGACAAAACTCCAGTGATATTTTCATGTTTATACAGTCAAAAAAGAGTTGTAAGTGGACTGTCCTTTTAATTTCGTTTTAACGAGTTTAAAAAGGAAAAACTCGGCAATATTTTCATATTTTATGAGTCAGAAAAGAGCTTAAAGAGGACTCCTATGTTTCTCTTTTTCATAAATTTTGGGAGAGTCTGAAAAGGTGAAAAAAGCATGCTCTCTGTTGAAAATGATCAATTTTTCCTGAAAAATCCAATATTCTGCACAAAAACTCAAAACATTACTCATACCTGTTTAAGATAAATAAAAATGCATCAAAAAGTTACCTTTTTAAAGTGAAAAATAAATAAATTAAAAATTCATTTATTCAAAAAAAACATATAAAAAGGGTTTTTGTAAATTCATTTTTACCATTTGATTTTAGAGTGAGAAGTGAGAGCTTTTGGGTAAGAAACTTTCTGTGAAGATTGCGGAAAATCCGTCTGTTGGAATCGAAAACCGTCAGCTCCAGGTAACCCACATCATTCTTATCTTGCATTTCAACCATTTACATTTCATTTTAGGGCTTTAATATTGATTTTTTTAGAGAGAATTTAATTTAGAAAAATGCTCGTGGGGGTCTGCAGGTGGAACATGCGGCCCCTGCGGACCCCGACTTTTTTCTACAAATAAAAAAGTCGTGGGTCCACACCTATTTCTTACGCCAAGTGTGGATATATACACTGTTTATAACCAAGCGGGTGCGGACCTCGCAAAATAGGTTTTAAAATTTCAAATTTCTCCATTTCCGCCCAAATTTTTTTGAACTGAATTGTTCTAATATGTCTTTTTGCAATGTAGGACATACAGAATGTTGCTTTGGCGGGAACGTGAGCATGAGGATGTGGATCTTGCTGCATTAATTCATCCACCCACAATACGGGCATTGAAAGCATGCAGACTGTTTAAATTATGGGCCATACTAGGCATGAGGGCCCAAGTAGACTACTTGCAATGGCTGGTAGACAAGTGGATCATACAGGACCAGTGTTTCATGATTGGTGGCCACCAGCTCAAAATTGAGCTCGAGGAAATATATTTCTTGATTGGTTTTCCCAAGAGAGGTGAACGATTATCTCTTTTTGGGACTAGGCTAGGTGGCCAGTCTGTCGCTAGTCTCCGATTGGAGTTTTGCAATGATCAAATAGAGGACAAACGGATCGATATTAAAACTATCGCCCATCCTGAACTTAAGGTTATTGTGTTCACTGTCACTTGACTATGTGGGAGTGCAGCATTGCATGTAGCTACCAGATCTCAGATGTGAATGGTAGTAGACTATTATCGTGGTACCATCTTCAACTGGTGCGAAGCTATGTTGGCGAATGTAAAAGGCCAACTAACTAGAGCAAAGAACGGGCAACTAAAAAACTTTGGATTTGGTTTCCTGGTTGTGAGCATGGTCCCTATGCTAGTCCCACAATAGCTTTCCATTGAGGCTGGACTTCCTCGAGAGCCTAAGAGAATGCATTGGGTTGCAGTAATGGCCCGTCATCCTGAGGAGGGTTCAGAGGTTGTTCGATTTCTGCCTGAGTATTTTCGTTGGTTGAGAAACCAAATTTTCGTGATTTAGGATTTTCCATATATTGGGATGGATTACCGCGGTGACCCAGACATGACTCTTCCACCAGGAAAGTAGTGGGATGATTTAGGTAAAATTATTTTCAACACTTTTCTAAGTTTTAACTAATTTTTTTTTTTTTTTAAATCGTCCAAAATTGACAATAAAAAGTTTTAAATGCAGATGTGGGTCCACAATGACTAGCCACTCTCCAGCCTTATGAGAGGACACCCAGCTATAGCAGTACCGGACCCACAGGACCAATATATAGAGATCCTGACCGACTTGGAGAATCCTCTAGAGTATTTGACAGTAGATATTCCAGAGACTGGCATAGATGATATTCCAGTTAGGTTACAACAATATGTGATTGGGGTCTCAGGACCTTTTAGGAGGTTCCTTTGTAGGGTGGCCTAAGTAGTGGTTTCTTATCGTGATCATCACCAAGGATAGGATGATCACTTTTGTAGACTCACATGACATTTATGTCTTTTTGTACTATCATTTTTTCCGATCATAAGGTGTTTTTCAACTTATGATCGAAGACAATGTATATTTTGACACACTTCTATGCTATGATATATCACTATTACTGGCTATTTTGTGTAACATGTTATGGAATGTTATAAATTTACTATTTTGATTATTGCAAATGTCTATTTATCATGCAAGAAGCAACTGCATCTGCTAATGTATTTAAATATCTTGGCATATGCTGATATTCAATGTAATCAAATTCACGTTCCAAGAGACGAACTCTAAAAAATAATCTTAATAACATTGGATTTCTAATGGCATAAACCCTGTTAAGTTGTAATACAACGAGTTCAGAATCTAACCTAACAATCAAACTCCAAATCCCAAATGAGATAGATTCAAATAATAACTCAATCACTACACTATTCTCTGCAATGTTATTCGTTGTTTGACCGAGGCTTACCCCATGCATAGATACTAACTCATCAGAGGGTGAATAAATAACCCAAGCTGCGGAAGAAATGTTTTGTGTACTACGACAAGCATCATCAGCAAAACCAATGTATGTTTTAAGAGACGTCGACATCTGCAATATCAAGAGTAAAATCAAGATAAGCAGGAATAATGATAAAAACACTCTTTAAACTAGGCACACTTTTCTAATCTAGAACACACCAACTACTACTCTAACAAAAATCTCCACAACAAAATTTAAGTATAATATCTCTTCAGATAAAGCCCATTTTTCGGTTTACCCAAAGAGACACCGTCAAAATCTACCAATTCATAGGCCCCTTTTGCCAGCTTTCGCTTAACAATATAAGGACCATGCCACATAGGTACAAATTTTCCAGCGCCTAGCTTATTGTTTGCTTGATCGTATAGTGAAACTAGGTCTCCTTCCGAAACATTACGAGGTGTAACATTTTGATCGTACTGAGCTTTTATTCATTTCGCATGAGTCTTGATTGCTACTGCAACATCACGTCGATTCTCATCTAACTGAGCTAAGTACAAAAAACTTTTCTCCTCTTCAGAAGTGGCTGGGAGTAATTCTATGGCTATTTGCAATAACGAAATTTAGCATTCAATGGGTAACACTGCTTCCAAATCGTAAACCAGTTGAAAAGGAGTGAAACCAGTCGAAGTTTTTACTGAGGTTCGATATGCCCAAAGTGCTGAAAATAACATGTTATACCAATTTGACCTATGAATACCAATGATTCGTTGGATCATAGTGACTAAAACTTTATTGATAACTTCAACTGGACCATTAGCCTATGGGTAATATGGAGTAGAACGATCGTGATGCAGGCCAAGTTGATCTGTCAATTTAGTCATCATGATGTTTGAAAAATGACTTCCATGATCAGCAATAATAGCTTGAGGAACACTGAATCTAGCAATTATATGATTGAAAACAAAAATTGCAGCAATTTTGCCGTCTACCGAAAATGTAGGCATCGCCTTGGCCCACGTAGTAAAATAATCTACCACTAGGATGATATACACATGCCCCTCGGTCGAGTGAGGGTTACATGTAATAGAGTCAATACCCCACTTTGTGAAAGGACCAATGGAAATTATAGGGTGGAGAGGAGCGGGTGGAGCACGCATCTTACGATAAAAAATTTGACAATTGTGGAATTTTCGGACTTCATAGATACAATCATTGAATAAGGATGGCCAGAAATAACCAGCGCGCAATATCTTTTGGGTTGTGGCATACCCAGACATATGACCGCCACATGCTCTAGATTAACAGTCATTCAGAACCTTTTCAGCTTCTTCATGAGTTATACAACGTCGAAAAATAGAATCCGCCCACGATGATAGAGTGTATCACCAATAATATTGTATTGTTGGGATTGGAAACGTATTTTCCTTCACTACGATCATGAGATTTCAAGCCGAAAATATTGGGTTTGGAGATAAAAAATAATATCTCCATACCATGGATCACGAGTATTGATAAGAAACAAGGATTCGTCTGCAATGGGCTCTTCCGCCACAGTTTCAATATCAGTACATGGGAAATCACACATCAATTCCACAAAAAACAAAGATTTCTTTGACTTGGATTTTTCAAATTCCAAGTCAAATTCTTGTAGGATAACTATCCATTTGGAATGCTTGCCCCCTAGCAATTGTTTGGTCAAGATATACATCATAGGGTTACAGTAAGAAATTACCGTGGTTTTGCGTAATAAGATGTAGTGACTAAATCATTGGACATCTTGAAAATCTGCCAAGGCCAATTTCTCCACATGCGAGTATTTAAGCTCAGTTAGATTCAGGGTTCGACTAAGATAGTAAATCACATGTTCATCTTCCTGAACTAAAACCATCCCAATCGTGGAATGAGAAGCGGTGAGGTACAAAAAGTAATCCTGGTTGTAGTTGGGAGGATGCAATAATGGTGCATGGGTTAACGCGTGTTTAAGTGCATCAAAAGATTTTTCAGCTATCTCATCCCAAAAGAATGGAGTATTCTATTTCAACAGCCTGGAAAAACATTTTGTTATCTCGACGTAGTTAGGAATGAAACGACGTAAAAAGTTTTCTTTTCCTTTGCAGACTTTGGAGTTAGCGAAGAGTCGAAGGAGGAGGTAATTTGATGATAGCTTCAAACTTTGAGGGATCGACATGAATGCCAGCGTTTGAAATGAAAAATCCCAGTAAACATTCCATTTCTACACAGAATACCCATTTGTGTAGATTCAGCCGAATTCGATAATAGCTACATCTCATAAAGATAGCTCGTAAATGAGTGAGATGATCGGCTCTACGTAATGAATGGGTAGGTAAATCATCGAGATAAGGCTGCACAATGTGCTTGATATCATGAAATGCATAAGACATAGCCCTTTGAAAAGTTGCTCCAGCGTTCTTCAATTCAAAAGGTAATTTGCAATAAGAAAATGTCCCCCATGGACAAATGAAAGTTGTTTTAGGTTGATTAGCAAGGAGTATGTTGATTTGATTGTAACTGGAAAAACTATCCATAAAGGAGAACATTTCACTACCGGTACAATCATCAATAATTTGATCGATACAGGGGGTTGCATAATTGTCTTTAGGACAAGCGTGATTAATATCCTTGTAATCGATACATATTCTTATCGTTCCTTGTTTTTTGTTAACATGAGCAATATTCGATACCCAATCTGTTAAGGGAATTGGATATATGAAACCTGCTCGAAGTAATTTCTCAACTTTAGCTTTAATAGCAGCATCCTTAATTGGATGTATCTGACGCAAATGTTGTCAAACAGGTTTAGCATCCGGGTAAGTTTTAATTTCATGGACAGCAATTGATGGATCGATTCCTAGCATTTCTTCATATGAACAGGTGAACATGTCACAGAATTCTTGAAATAGGGCTTTATAAGTTTGGATTTCGTCATCTGTACAGGAAGCACCTATATGAATGTTTTCAATAATTCCAGATTTAACTGAAATGTCAAGAAGAACCGTTCGAGAGATATTTCCCAAATTTAACTCAGAATCAGGATGTTGCATTGGATTTTGTGGTTCTTTGACATAATAAATAGTAAAAATAGATGAAAAATCATTTTCAAAATGATCAATCTCAGGTAAAAATGAAGATCGATCATGAAGATCTTCCCATGGTAAATCATCAACAGACAAAATTTCGCGAATCTGCTCATTAGTATGAATGGGATCAGAAAATGTTGTTGAAACTGAGGTTGATACTGAAAGTGATTCCCCATGGAACACATTCATTGGATCAGTTTTGGTTGAACAAGAGTCAGAAAACGACTGTACAACCTGATATGCAATTTCAAAGGGACTCAAAGGCATCGCGCTACCAAATGAATCCACCTCAGAATCAGAAGGTACGATCCAAGGATCATCAAAAGCAATAGTGTTCAATGAAATCATATGAATAGTTGCAATAGAAGGTAATACATTAGGAGGAGGGAAGTAAAAAGTTCCTAGTAAACCAGAATATTTAATCAAACCTACCCCGACATCCTTGTAAGGGATAGTTGTTTTATCGACATGCTGAATACTATCTGAGGAGGCCGGGTCAGATGAAAAATAAGTCAACTGGTCTATCGTAACGATAATTCCATTATGAGGAAACTTGATAAGCTGAAATACCGATGAAACAATAGCAGTCATAGCATAAGACCAATTGCGACCCAAGAGAAGGTTGTAACCTAGAGGGGCATCAACCACTTCCACATCTAGATTTACAATTTTGCCTTCAACCCCTATATGCAAATCCTGTAAAATGCCAAAAGGATGGAACCCTCAGCCATCAAAAGCCTTTAGAATCGTCAGAGACTAATTGATTGTCGGAGAACCAAGCGATCTCCAACACTGGATCGACATAATACACGTAGAAGCTCCCTCATCAATCACAGTCTGAAAGCAAGGTCTATTTTTTACTAACACTAGAATCTGGAAAGCCATTTGATGAGGTAGGTGGGGTGCACTATTCTCTAAGTCGAAGATTATTAGGTTCGAATATTGAATATCAACAGCTCCTATAGCAAACAATAGTAATTTATGCTGTGCTTGGCATGATTGCAGCACCTCCAAAGCTGACATTGCTGAAAGAGAAATAGCTAAATCTTCAACAATGTTATAATTTTGAGTAGCACTCGCATGTGGATTGAAAGTTGATTTCTGAAGCATACCTTTATCAGGAAGTTTGATTACTAAGTTAGGGTTAGGTTTCTCGATTTGTAGTGGATTAGAACCAGGAGGAGTTGTAGTTGATGGGTTTGAATTAGAAGATTTTGCTTCTTTACCACCAACAGGATTTTTACTACCATAGTCTTGTGATCACGTCGCAATCTTGACATGAGACATCATCATAATGGGTTCTTCTGAGGCATTTGAGGAAGAAGCAATCATCTTACTATCTTGACTAGGAAAATGATCCTCCAAGACAACAGGCATTTGAGAACCTTTGACGATTTTCACAACCTCTCCTCGATGTGGGAAGTCTCTTATAAAATGCTCCTCATCACAAATGAGACAAGGATAGAAAGGTTTATGTTTCTCGTCAGTATATTCATTTTTATCTGTTTTCTCTTTTGAGTTTTGTTTATTTTTCTTCTTCCCCTTCTTTTTACCACCAGATTTTGATTTGGCCATAGATGGTTATACGACATGGATATCGGCAGGTATTTCAGTAGAAGAGTCTCCTGTTAGGGAATCTAGTAAAGTTATAATAGGAGAAGAATTTTTTGAATATTTCTTCTTACTTTTGGTACTAACTGAACCAATCATACCATCAGCGGCATGAGACCCTGAAGGAGTTGCAGTTATTTGATTGTGTTTTGGAAGGTCAGGGATTTTTTCATGTAAAGTACCTGACTACGTATAGACAAGGTCAAGGTACTGAGCCTGAGAAATTACTTTCTCTTCAATAACAACTCCCACCTTAGCTACATCTTTAGTGATTTTCAGTAGTAATGATTTAACAAACCATTCCGCTAAAAGTTGATCCGAAATAAAAAATTTCACCAAATGCCATCTACGTCGGCATTCATGAATATGATCAGAAATATATGTGGACATGGATTGCTTTAATGAAGTTAAAAATTCCATGCCATTGTCGTATCTGACAGGCAAATGAAAATGAGTTAAGCAAGAAGTGGCTAACTGACTAAAATTATAAAAAGAGCCTCGTAGTAACTCAATGTACAATTTGGCAGCAAGACCAATCAGAGTGCGTTGAAAAAGACGTAAGTGAATTGAATCATCAATAATGGAATGAGATGCACACCAGAGATGATAAGTCATCACATGATTTGACAGATCCTCTCCTGACTTACCCTCGAACTTCGGGATATCACTTAGCAACTTATTAGGCATTGGCGACCAATACAGAAGATAGTTAATTGGATCGTTCGTAAGGCGCAACAAATCAGGTAAATACAAAGTTGCAATAAAAGGTAATTGATGGTTAGGGTCTCGAAAACCTTTGGTAACAAGACCAGCCCCAGGAGGAGGATATCTAGGATAACCTAGAATTAGATTTTCATTTGGAATATTATAACCTCCTAGGAAACCAGGATTAACTAGACCAAACTGGGGTTGTAGAGGCTGCTGATAAGTATAGCCAAGGTACGGTTGATACTAATAAGTTGGGTTTTGTACAGTAGGATAGAATTGATACTATCCCTAGTACGATTGATAAGTAAATTGCGGTTGACTTGTGACAACCGTACTTGGACCAGGTTGTCCTACAGGCATCTGGACCGAAGTCTAAACTGTAGGTCCTGACTGTGGTAAAGAGGCTTGAGGAATTTGCACTGATGTAGGAACAATAGAAACCGAAGATGTCAACACTCTAGAAGTAGGTAGGGTAGATTGAATAGAAGTTGTAGTAGTTGCAGCAGCAGTTTGAGGCGGAGTTCGAGGTGAACTAGGCCCAGACCGATGAACTACACCAGGTGCAGAAGTTTGAACAGTAGGCGGGACAGGTTGCTGGGTTGGACCAGAAACCAAAGGTTGTTTAGGTTGACTTGAGAACTGCACATTAGGTTGCAAATTCTATTGAGTTTGAGATGAATCCCACACCATGTTTATTCCGAGGTATGGACCCATAAAAGGTTAAGCATATGGAGGACCATAACTGGGCTGAGCATAGGGCTGATAATTAAATGGTACATTTCCAGCTCCTTGTACAAATGGTTGACCAGAAGGTGGTTGGAAACCTTGAGTTGGGTACTAAATGTGAGGTTGCTAACCTTGAGGCACGTACTGAAACTGGGGTTGACCTTGAGGCATATATTGAAATTGGGTTTGACCTTGAGGTATGTACTGAGTCTAGGGTTGACCTTGAGGTATGTATTGTCCCGAAGGTATGTACTATCCTTGAAGTTGCCACCCAGGCAGTAACTGACTACCTTGAGGTTGCCCCCCAGGTGGTAATTGAGTACTTTGAGGTTGCCCCCCAAGTGGTAACTGACTACCTTGAGGTTGCCTTCTAGGTGGTAATTGACTACCTTGAGGTTGTGGATTTGGAATAGTACCAGAAATCATAAGAATTTCTTCTACGCTCAATGGTTGAGTTCCGTTATTAGCAATTGATATCTCATGTTCAATTGGTTGTGGAGATGCTCCTGAAAAAGTACCGGTGAGTGACTGGTACCCCAAAGGAACAGAAGGACCGCCATATAAAAATGTTTCCAGTGTTTGGGAAAACATAGATCACCATCTCGTCATATTCAAAGGAGGATAATAACCTCTGGGTGTAGGATGAAAACGAATTCTAGGTGGTGAAAAACTAAGGCCTGGGTTTTCTAAAAAAATTGTTAGTGATACATACCAAGCGTCACCCCTAAAAGGATTATAGGAAATTGATTCACGCTCCCTAAGTTATAAAGTTGGTTGATTTTCAAGGAGAGTTATATCTTCGTCTGGACTAAGAAGTTCTTTAATAGAAATAAGTCCAAAAGGAAAATTTTGGGTAATGTTATTGCCTACCCTGGGTGAACTAGGACCACTAGAAGTTGGAGAAGTAAATCCTAAATATGGAGTAGGAGTAGGTTTAGTTTAGGCTCAGAAATTTCAGGTTCTTCAACTAATTCACTAGTAGGAGAAAAACTACCAGTAACTTTGGAAAGTGAAATTGTCTCAGAAATATACTCTATTGTCTATACTTGATAATCAGGATGAACAATTAAGGAAGACTCTTCGGCTTCTGGTGAACCAACTCTACTGTCACTAGGTGATACAAGATCTCATAGCCCTTCAAGATGGCTTGGTGTATACTCGAGAGGTTGCCCCCGAAGTCTACGAGTTTATCTCAGTAATTCAACCACGATTAAATATTTAATTACCACATGCAAACAAAGAAAAATTTCAATAAATCCACCTAAAGTCTCTAAAGAAACAAACAATTGAATCACACACCTAAAAAATCTGAGAGTTCAAACCACACACAAATAGTAACTTCCTGTACTAAAAACACTAGTTGGTGATGAAATCCAACGTCGTAGAATTTAATACAGAAAGGGTGGTTGGAACAGTTACCCGACAACCTGCTTAATGAAATATATTGGCACAAGTTTCTTCACAAAACCATCTCAAGTGAAGAGAACCCCCCATAGAGTCCAAGTGAGTCTAGCCAATGTCTGCTCTAGGTATAATGAGACCTGTTCTTCACCGTCAACTTAGGAAAGAATCTTAAGTTTACGGACACTAAGGTTACCAATACCAACAAATACAACTGGGGGAACAATCTACGATCTGATATACGTGTAAGGGTAGAGTAACAAAGCTCAATCCCCTTGAAGGCTCCTCAACATGATTAATTCGAGGTTTACCAACAAGTGACCCTAGACTCCTCGACAATGGTTAATCTGAGGTTACCGTTTATAATACGTGCAAATCTTCTATCTTTCCCAATGAAACAGACTTGATTGTCTCAAAGGTTCGGACATGATCTCGTGATTGACTCCTTTAAGAGAAGCTTCCCAGATTATATCAATTACAATTGGATTTATTTCCTACTGTAAGATATAGCTACTTGTTTGTTTTAACTATCTTGGAGAGTTAATTACTCCCTACTCCAAGATACTAGCCTAAGCTATATTGGTGATAAGAGCCCTAGAAATAGAAAATGTTACTAGATCAATTTTAATTAAGCGTTGCTTTTATGGGTTGTTCTTTAAGTCAATAGGTATGGAAATTAAACTTTGATGGTGTGAAGACTCAACTCCAAAAACACTAAAAAGATGCACCTAAAATTATAAGAAATTCGATTTTCTTTCAATGAAATTCTAGCTAAAAGAAAGAGTTTGAGAAT
>APFE030633894.1:36720-79044 GCA_000404065.3 Pinus taeda | reverse complement strand
GTCACCTTAGGAAAGAATCTTAAGATTATGGTCACTAAGGTTACCAACAGTAACAAATACAACTGGGGGAACAGTCTACGATCCGATCTACGCACAAGGGTAGAGTAGCAAAGATCAATCCCCTTGAAGGCTCCTCGACATGATTAATCTGAGGTTTACCAACAAGTGACCCTAGGCTCCTCGACAATGGTAAATCCGAGGTTTACCGTTTTTAATACGCGCAAATCTGCTATCTTTCCCAATGAGACAGACTTGATTGTCTCAAAGGTTCGGATATGATCTCGTGATTGACTCCTTTAAAAGGAGCTTCCCAAATTATATCAATTACAATTGGATTTATTTCCTACCACAAGATACAGCTACTTGTTTGTTTTAACTATCTTGGAGAGTTAATTACTCCCTACTCCAAGATACTAGCCTAAGCTATATTGGTGATAAGAGCCCTAGAAAATAAAAAGATTGCTAGATCAATTTTAATTAAGCGTTAATTTTATATGTTGTTCCTTAATTCAATAGGTATGGAAATTAAACTTTGATGGTGTGAAGACTCGACTCCAAAAACACTAAAAAAATGCACCTAAAATGATAAACAATTTGTTTTTCTTTCAATGAATTTCTAGCTAAAAGAAAGAGTTTGAGAATGCAATTCCTTGAGATACAAATCTTTCTCTCAACATGTAAATGAAAAGAAAACCATTTTGTCTTTTTCAATAAAAACTCAAAACGAGACTACTAATTATGCTCACAATAAATCCCTTTCCTTTTCAACACTCAAAACTACAAAAAACAATTTCTTTCAAAAGAGATCTACAATTCCTAGAAAACACTCAAAACTACCAAACTAATCTTGAGATCTAAAACCTTATTAAAGCCCAATTGAAATAAAAGCTTCAATTCTTTTTGAGGACGTTTTAATTAATTGTTCAGTTAACTAAGGATTAATTAGTTTAGAATAACAAATCAATCAAAAAAAACATCCAGATATGTTTTATTTTGTAAAAATGAAATTCAAAACATACAACCAAGTTCATTCAAAGATTTGCAAAGAGAAAACGAAATCTAGTTCTTAGCAAGGACAAATTTCACAAACTGATCAGACTCATCAAGAAGAAAAAAAGACACCAGGGTAATCTAAGGTTTCTTAGGCTTCTGATCTTTGAGTCGCTATAGAGACCAAGTGGAAACCACACAAGGCATGCAAAACTTCTAGAAAATCATCTAAAACAAAAAATACCAATGGAACTCATTCAAAAGATATTTTTGATAGAATACATGTAGATCTAGGTAGACACTAAAAGTCGTAAATGAAACCTAAACTTAACTGGAAGAAAACATTTTAGTTTTTTCAAAAATTTCACAAGGTCCGGAGGCTTCTAGTAGAACCAGATGCGGTACCGCTCTGTGTACTAAAGGAAAATGTGGAGATGCCTGCACTATCTGTAACAAGAAAGTGTGGTCTTCTTGAAAACTTTGAAAAAACAAAAAATAATCCAAATCCTAAAAACTACCCAATCCCACACACATCAAGCAAAAACCAGAAACTAGAACAAGTTTCTCAAGTCAAAGACAAAGGAAAACGAAAAAACCAAATTCAGATCCCCAGCGAAGTCACCAATTTTTTGGATGGATAAATCGATCTTACAGACAAGGCTCTCCCTAGTATCAAAATATATCTAGAAACAAGGAGGATAATAAAATCTATCTTTCTCTAAACATGTATGATTCATAACAAAAACTATAGAGGTGTTTAGGCCCTACCTTAAGTCCAACGTTAGTTTGTAGCAGCCATCCTTCAACCGTCTGAAATAGTTTCCTTTTGAGAACCTGCAATCACAAACAAGCACACATCAAATAACACTTGCATAGCTAATACCATAAATCATGTTCATTATGGTGATCAAGGAATCCATAAAATAAACCATAAAACACAGCTTATTGAGAAAAACAAACTTATTTGTATTAGCTTGAAATAGAAGAACCTTACAACCTTTTCAGCCTTGATGTTGTACAAGCTCTTCCCAGGGTATGAAACAGGAATCTCCTTTACTTTGACAAGCCTCACACCTTTCCAAATGAGATCAAAGAGGTACGTAATCTCTCCTCACAAAAGCTCAATTAGGAAGATTAAGTTCCAGTAGCATTTCAGCTTTTTAACACCCTAGTAACCAACCCAATGCTTCATTTTATAGTGCAAAGGAAGGAGGTTACAGGTCCACCTATGAAGGGATAGAGTCCTCCTTCTAAGGGGTAAGCTACTCACATCAAGGGGTTAGCTCCTTAAGGTATGGGATGCATGAACCTTAAGGGAGCAAACTTGCCACCTCAATATTCCTTCCAGAAGCTTCTAGAAATGACTCAAAGTGAGTTTTAAAGAATATGCTTGCGCATTTTTAACTTTTACAGGGGTCTGCACCCATAACATAGAGACAGAGCAGTCAGCTGTGCAGGGAACAGGACCATTAGGTGCGGGACCACAGGTAATGCTAAGAGAAAGTGTGGAACTAGACTTTTAGAGACTTTTAAGGACTTTCTCTTATTTTCAAGGCTTGATATGAAGAACTGAGGCTCAAGACTTGCAAAGGAGGAAAGTATGGGTGAAAATGGACTCATACAGATTGCAGAATGCCAAGGTGACAATTTTTTGTGCAATAGTGGGAGGGGTTAAATGCTTTATGAAATCATAATCGAACTGGAACACCACCACAAAGAACCTGTAGATGCAAGTACAACTGATATCTCTAATAGTGAAATACATGTAGTCTAGGCATGGGCGTAGCCATCCAAAAGACATATGAAATGTGGTATGTGGTATGGATGCAACCAGCCAGTCGATAAGACCACATATAATGATAAAGGTATGGTCGCAACCACACATAAAGACTCAGGTATGGTCATAGCTATCCAATCAAAGAGTCATGTATATTATCATGAACCAATCCACGTAGCTCGAACATATGTAATCCTAGTTCGGGGTCTTGAAACCCTAACTGAGCATAGTACAAGTTATAGCATGCAAACAGATGTGCTGAAGTCGAGCATGATAGAAAATCGCTTGATTACCAGTCAATGATGAAAACCATCAACAAGCACGAGAGAGACCACCAATAATGCCAATGGTTCTCAAGGTATTGCTAGTACAATCCACTAAGTGTTAAAAATGATGTGGATTCAAACACTTGTGGAATCACCCAATCGAAGACCAATGATGAAAGTCTATTGTCAGGTGCGAAGAACTTGCCATTGAGGCATGCAAACTCCAAGGTACCGAAAGGGATCTTTAGATCAACCTCCTGGAGAATGAGATGGTCTCGACAGAAAGTGATCTGTCATAGGAGGGCCATAATGTTTCTCCCATCAACGATGCGAGACAAGGAACAAGTGGTAGATGGTGAAACAGAGCATCAAAGGAGAAGGTAAGGGTGTGAATTGCATAAATATTATACTCTTGAACATATCGACGACATAACTCTGAAATGCGGTGGCATTTTGGTACCAAGGGATCAGAGGTCTGATGGAGGCAACATGGATCAAATGGGATGAGGAAAAATGGCAACCCAAAACCCCAGAAGGCCAATGACGATGAGAGGATATCTCGACCCAACGAGAAGCAAGTGTCAATGTTCAAGAGTGACTAGTTGCCATAGGTAACCAATGACGACTTCCAAATTTTTCCCCTACCATTGCTGGCGAGTACCCCAATTATTTTTGAAAAACAAGCTTGAAGGGGATAGCATATGCTTGCGTATAAGTTTGTCTTTTAGAAAAATCCAACCTAATGATATTTTAATGAGCCATAGGGAGGAGAAACTTGAGTCTCATCATAGTGACGAGTCCAATGTCATCAGGGTTTAATGATTCTGGCATAGGTAAAACTCGGAGTCTTTTTCATGTTTAGAGAGTTTGAAAAAGACACAGAAAAGAAAACTCCAGGGGGGTCCTTTTTCGTAAATTTGTGTTCCTCAAGTCCAAAAAAGTAGAAAACAATATTCGAGAGAACCGCTTGACCATTTCAATCAAGGAGTACTTTTCATAATTAGTGTTCCCGATCCAAAAAAGTAAAAAAGTGTTCAAAGACACAACATTTCATAACCAAAATTGAACTTGAAAAAACAAAATCCCGACCATCTTTTCATGTTTACATAGTCGGAAACAAGCTGAAAGCAGACCCCCACTTTTATTCTCTTTAACAAGTCAAAAAGCGAAAAATACTCTGCAATCTTTTCATCTTTCACGAGTCAGAAAAGAGATTAAAGGTGACTCTTCCTAGAGGAATGAGTGGTATAAAGGGTAGCAATTGGTTTTGGCAATGTGGAACTACTTAAAGACATGTAATGGTCAAGTGGTTGACTAATAAAACTACTCATCACTGCAGTCCCTCAGGAAAGGAAAAACAACCAAGTGAAAGCATACGATAGGCCAAAGAGATGGTGACGATGGAATGAAACAATCCAAGGCTTATCTAGCAGAAATTAGTGGATAAAAACAACAATCACAAGATGTAAATCTGGTATGGGTTCACTTTTACACAAGCTTGAACCATGGAGAACTCTGCTTGGATTCAGTTTCATGTTTACACAAGCTTGAAATGAAAAACTATGCTTACTATAAGTTCACATGCCCCCAGCATAAACACTAAAATCGAGATACATGCCCCCCAAGTTTCATTGCATTCAACGTGATGGATGGAATGAAGGTTCACTTGTGAGATATTGGAAAGAATCGACTTAGATTGACGAGATCTTAATCAAAGACTTGATTTGGAAAAGGGAGTTGTTTCATTTTTTAATGAGGTTGACACGGGAAAAGAACTATCCTCATAACCCTTGTTTCATTTTTTAATGAGGTGGACACAAGATCAAGAACTTTCCTCAAGACTCCTTTAATTTTTTAACGAGCTTGACACAAGACAAGGAACTATGCTCCATGGTCCTCGTTTCATTTTTTAATGAGGTTGACACAAGATAAGAACTATCCTTAGTGCCTTGTTTCATTTTTTAAATGTGGTTGACACAAGATCAGAACTATCCCTGGATGCCTCATTCATGGGCCATACAAGAACATGGCTCCCAAGAGGTCTTCACTAGATTGAAGAACCATGCTCTAGGAGGAATACATGTTAGTAGGCACTAACGACAGGTCTGGTTCCAATGCTCCAAGTACATGATGTACAAGACCATCTGCTTGAGCATCAATAGATGCGGATATGGAATGGGTAGCCACATAATTGACCTATGCCGAGGAAGGCACTGCATGCGAGCAAGAGGCAATAAGGGATGATGATTGTACAGGAGGCACTAGGTGACTAAAGAATGACAATTGATCTATGGTCACCATTATTCCATCATGCGGAAAACAAACCACATGAAAAAGTGAAGTAACAAGAGCCCCCATGGCATAAATATAATCATGGCCAAGGAGAAGACTGAAATCTAAAGCACCTTGGACAACCATCACGTCTATATAGAAAAATTTTCCTTCGAAAGTAACAGGGAACTTCAGAAGGATCCCAAAAGGTTGACGAGTTCCTCCATCAAAGGCTAACAGATTTTGGGTAATAGGCACAAGCTGTGGGGAACCCAAAGCTTGCCAAGTAGTGGAAGGCATGAGACTAACTAACGCACCTTCGTCCAAGAGAGTGAGAGGTACTACCTTAGTGTAGGTGTGTATTGTAATCTATAAAAGCACATAGGATGGAAGGCGGAATGCATTCAAATGACTCCAGTCAAAAGAAACAACCGAACTACTTGGTGGAGGTATCATATGATTGTCCCCATGCTCTATAGGATCCGAAGAAGGACTCTCTTGATCAGCGGGGATAGGAGGGTCGTTCTTAGACTTAGGAGAATTTGATGAGATGAGAAGAACATGAGTAGTGTGATCATGATGCTCTTCCAAAACAGAGTGATCAACAAGTGGTGAACCCAAGTCGACATTCTCTCTAACCAATGGTTGGTCGGGAACATGCTTATCATAGCCAAGCTCAGGAAGAGAAGTATGGACAAGAGATGAATCTAAGTCAATCTCATGGTTGATGGGGAGAGGGTCTAAAGAGAGCCTCTGATAACCAACTGGAAGAGGAGTTGAAGGAGCTGTAAGGCTTTCCAAAACGGTGGAAGATTTATCCATGAGTGGACAAAGGTGAAGGAGATGATCGCCTTCACATAGCTGAGAGGGGAATCGAAGCTTCCCTTTCTACTTACCACTACCAATTGAAGATGGAACATTGACATGAGCTACAAAGGACAATGAGTGACAAGCTAGATTGTGTGACCATGCTTCTAAGATCCTAGGAATATTAGGACAATCACTAAGAGGATGGTCACCCTTGCACAATTTACAAGGAAACTTAACCTTCCATGGAGGATGAGAAGGTGTCACGATCTGTGACATACTCGGAACATTAGCCGCTTGGGTGGCCTAATGCTGATCCAACTTCTTCTTATTCTTCATCTTCTTCTTCTTCTTCTTAGCCTCCTGGTTACTAGATGTAGAACTTTCACCAAGTGAAGGAGGAGAGGGGGATGAAGAAATAGGAGAAGAAGGCATAGGCTCAACCTTGGAATCATCGTGTTGTGATGTAAACAAAGGGGATAGTGTAATAGGAGTCATGACGCTTAGGACCACCGAGGTTGAAAACAACCAAATGGGCAAACCGATGGTTAACCCAGGCAAAGACAATGTTGCCATATACGGAGCAAAAAGGAGGAAATATACCAGGATTCCCATCCGAAGGAAGACCGTGATCGGTAACTCGGGGAATGTTTCCATGGGAAACGACCTCGAAATAAACTTGCATTGTAACCAAGAACTCTAACTGTAACCAAGAATATTTCGTGGGCAATAAATATTATGACATAGGAACAAAACTTAACCTTTTCATGTTTTAGGAGTTGAGAAAAGGACAAAAAGGTGACTTTATCTCTTTCGAGGTTTAATGAGCCTAAAAGGAAAAGTGCTCAGATGATCCTTTTCTTTTAAGGAGTCGAAAAGGAATGAAAGTGACTACTCTGGATAACTAGACAAGAGGTTTACCAGACAAACTGCAAAACTACATATACGCCTTGGTGACCAAGGACTTTCCGTACGACAGTCAATCTTCCTGAATGTTGTGTTCGATGCATTATAGTTCGTAAGGCGGTAGACATGGATTTCTATGGATGTAGGATGATAGCCTAGTGGGGTCTCCCGATATATACTCGATGATATGGGGAGCACGAGTCCATACTAGCAGCTATTGAGTCACAGAAGGAGGAATCACCCTACCTTAAGCGAAAACAATAGTGACTAGGTTTAACGATGTCGGAGCACGTCTCTAGCCTAGACCTCTAAATAATATGCATTATGTTCCAATGCATTTTTAAGTTCATTCAATTGATTTTTAGAGTTGAACTTGAATTAAGTTTCAGTTTTTAGGGCCTACCAAATGTATTTTTACAAATTCCTAGGATGCAACTAGAATGAGTAAAGCATCAATCGTTTCGATGAACACCTACTTAAAGAAAGGTAAAGAGTTCATTCCCAAGTAAACACAAAACCAAGACAAGAAAATGCAAGCACTAAGAAACACAATGCATCAACACACTAATCCTATAGTGCATCGATACTACTAATGAAAGATTTAAAATTCGCTTTCCAATTTATCAAACATAAAAATTCAAAATGCAAATGTACTTTCACTTTCGCATCCTAAATGAATGCAAAATTTTGACGTTTTTTGGAATTTAAAGAGACAAACAAGAAAGTGTAAACCTGATTGATCCAAACAATTGTGATATATGCTTTATAGTGAAGAAGTCAAATCAATTTGAGAAAGTGGTTCAATAATCAACACGAAAAATCAACCAACAAGAAAACAAGTAGCGAAAAAGCCTCAACCAAATCAATAAGACGGTTGCGGATGAACCTTAGACAGAAAAGTAACACAAGAAAATGAATTTTTGATGAAATGATTAACAGAGCTAGGTCACAAGGTCTAAAAACACAAGACTCACTCAATGAAACCAGCGAGAAGGTACCTTAACCAAAAGCAGTCAAAACAAGCTAATGAGAGACAAGAGACAGGAGGGGACAAGTAGGACTGGTTAATTCAGGAGGTAAAGTTGTGAAAAAAAACCTTACCAGAATCATCGCAGCTATATGATGGGATATTCGCAATGTACAACTTTACTAAAGATGATAGGTGCGATGTAGTCGCAACTGTTAAGCTATCTTCAACAATAATCTTAATAAAGGAAAAAAGATAAATTAAAAACACCTGAAGGACACGAGACTGATCTTTGAAACAACAAGAGGGATTCCCAGATTGACCAAGGTAACCCAGATGATGGCTCAGCCCCAAAGTGAAGAGACACTACATCAAAAAAATAAACCAAGAGAAAACAAGAAGAAAACATACAAAGGACTCCCCAGTATGGTCACCAACTTGTGAAGTAGGAAAGTGTTCCCTCTGTGGACAGAGGAAACCCCCCTAGCCCTAGAGTGGGTCTAGTCACATCAAAACAAAACAACAATTGATTTCCTTAAATAGTCATTGTTGGAGGCCTACCTCAAAACCAGTGTTTGGTGAAGCTTTCGTTGCACTGCTCCAGCTTCCGTTTCCTTCTCCTTAATAAGCAAATCACCCAAAACACCAGAGAAAAACAACAGAGCACGTAACCGAGAACAACAACGATATATTTACTTATAAAGTCAAGGAATCATAAGCTATTAGGTAAATTATACACACGATATAGGAAATCATTATTGATTGTATTAAATAAATCAAAAGCAAAGCTTACAACCAAGCCTTGACGTCGCAAGCCTTCTCAGAGGGTCCAGCCAATATGTTCCTTCAAGCATTCACTCTCAAGAATGGGTCTCCAAAATGGATAATATCTCTTTCTCTCACTCAAAAGCTCTAATTCAAGGCTAAGGCACTCCACAACCTGTTGTTAAACTATCAGCAATTCCACATGGCAAACTTGTCAAACTCACACCAAAGATATCTAATATGCTTCAATCCAAAAACCAAGAACTAGGAACTAGGAACCAATAACCAGCTGATCATAGAAATGTTGAGTGCTTTTATAGGAGGAGGAGCCTCCATGAAATGAGGGAGAGGGAGCTTATCCTCAAGGGAGGTTTCATAAAAGGTGGAACTACCATCCTAGAGGATGAAAGGCAAACCAATCTGACCCAACAACTAGTTCTAGAATCACCTTGAAGGCCAACTGTTTGAACTAATTCACCATATCTAGATCTTCATAGGTCATAAACTAGGGCTTGGTGATGACATCGCAAGGAAGCAATGTGTTCAGACCAATCATAGCAATAAATATCTGGAGGACTTGCGCTGAGCCCTAAAATTCAACAGTCGTAGGAAACACGTGTACACCTACGACGATGTCGCAATGATATAGTTCATGACAGGGAATCGTCGCATATTTTACTGGTTTACTCACGACGATGCAGAAACTTAGGCAAATAGGGTCAATATTTAGTATTAGAGAGCACTTGTTTAATCTTCTTGCATGAGTGGGAAGATATGGACATTTTAATCTGATGTATGACACGGTGGAGGGATTGAGATGAGGTCAGTGACAAATTAGTATGTAACAACGGATCTTCAACTAGCACACAGGTTAACAACAGGCTTAGCGAAAACTAATGTGTATTTACTCTATAAAGAGATACTGATTTATTTATTAGCTATATTTTAAGTGTACCTTGTTAGAGTCTTCGGTATGGGTGTTGACGTATGAGATTTTATGGGGCTCTAACTCAAATCATGCAAAGACAATGCTTGTAAATTTTCAATTTCGATGAATAAGCTACTTCTACAAAGGGAGAGTCATTCATACATCGATATTCATTCCATGCATCATATTCAGTACAAGACTAGCATAACTGATATAACTTTTCAATGCTCACTAACAACTACTAAAACCAAATAATGCAGAACTTAACCAGCTAAGCAGAAAACAATAATAAAAAAAATTGATCTTTTCTTTTACGAAATAAAAACTTTTAAGAAGAAAATTTATTTTCTAAAAAAAAAAACTCCTTCAGGACATAGATCAGTCAAACAAAACACAGCTACAGATCCCTTATCAGTCCAGAAGTAAGTTTCACAACCCTTTAAGGTCACACACATAGCTGTAGATTAAAAAAATGGGTGACTAACGCTCTATGCTAGGGGCCATAGAGAGTTAAAGGAGGCACTAACACTTTATTTGTGCAGCCAAAGAGATCAGCGCTCTACAGGATTGTGTGCTGACCTAGTACATTAAGCATTCCTCTAATAATCCAAATGCGGGGATATTGGATATCCAAGATGCACTAAACAAATAATTTAGCAGGCCAAAATCAGAGGCACAGTCGATCATTAGATTCAAGGAAATCACAGTGCTACCAGGCGAAACCCTGTGGCAGTTGGATCAAAGACTAAAGTACACAATTCACGAAGCGAATATGACATTAACAGATTGGAAACACCACGAATGGTTCATAGCATCGTTAACACCACCTCTATAGAACACGCTGTCGCAACATAGGCAAACCACTTAGGTTGAGGATTTGGAGGTCGCGATGAGATTGCACAAGACTCTGATACAAGATCCTAACCTAGGAATTCAGCAAATTCATGCGCAGTTGAAAAACTTGTGCCTTCAGATGCACAATCTGAAACAAGATAGGACGTCTCACCAAGAAGTGCATGATGAGGTATGGTGTGTAAAATGCAAGGGCCATGGGCATGACAAGGACCACTACCCGTTGTTCATGAATTACCTTGCGCGAGGAGGGCCAATGCCACTAAGACCGAAGGCACAAGCAGAACCAAGTGCGGTGCCTACACTATGGTGCGCAATTTGTCAAATAGGAGGAAATCATGCTACACATAACTACCACCTATTACAGAAGTATACGCAAAATTCCCATCAGTTGTTCTGTAATTTCTGCAGGTTAGTAGGACATGTTGAGTGCACCTGTAGAAGTTATGAACTGATTATGGATCGAACTCCTACCTCCAGAGTTCAGGCCAAAACATGGGCCCTTGATCAAAATAGAGGAATGGCGCGCACCTAATTTCAAGGGCGCAGACGAGGATGAGGTGGAGTGGGACCAGGAAGAGGTTGCCGACAATTGATATGTTACAATTGCGGAGGGCCAGGACATTATGCCACGATTGTATGAATCCAACGCGGCCATCATGCTTGTATTGTATATTGTTTGATCATGAGACAGAGGACTATCCAACACTGATAGTGAGGTTGCACGATAAAGGAGCACTCTAACCTCCCCCAAATCAGAACCTGTAAATGATGAGGTCTGAGCTGCACGAGGAAGACCCTAATGTAAATATCATACTCCAAAGTAGTATTACGATAGGGGATGACAAAGGCAAGTCGCCTGAAGAAAGTACTTGGGTTCGCAAGGCCCCAACAAAGGAACCAGAATTTGATTTGGAGCACGCTAAGGAGACCTTCATGGAAGCTAAGAGGAGCTTCACAGATGCCTCCACTTCAGGAAGTAAAGAAAAACTGGAGCTGGAAATGGACCCATCAATGCTCACTATGTTCTTGGAGACATGCATGAAACTATTGTGCGATAGCAAGGCTATAAAGGGGCTACAAGAACTCATAACTAGATGTGTTGGGACTACGCCAGAAGAACCACACATAGTCTGGAAGCTCGGAAAGCACGTGACATGAACAGGAAGGGAGATGAGATTGATCGCGCAGATCAGGGAATATGAGATGGACCAAGTGATTCTAGATCTAGGATCAGACGCAAATGTCTTGCCAAAGCATACATGGGAGCACATGGGTAGGCTTGCACTGCAATGGTCTCCTATCCAAATGCAAGTGGAGAACCAACAAAAGATCCTACCTATGGGGAGGTTGTAGGGAATCACAGTAGACATCAAAGGAGCAAGTGTGCTACCAAATTTCGAAGTGATAGAGATTGTTGAGGGCAAGAATCCCTACCCTGCATTACTGGGAATAGATTGGGCCACTGACATGAATGGAGTGATAAATCTAAAGAAGAGAAAAATGATCTTTGAGAAAAGGTCTCTGTGCATAGTGGTACCCTTAGGCCCTACAGAAGGATCGTGCTACACAGAGCTAGTGCATGACTACGATAGTGATGATGATCTAGACTAATATACAAGATAACCACATGGGAGCAAGATTGGGCAAATCCAGCCGTAGAAGGCCAAATCTCTTGGGAGTGAAAAAGCTCCTGCACATAAGATTCTGACAGGGAGGTAGAACGATGGCAGAACTGGTTACACAAGGTAACGACGCTCAACTGTAACATGATGACAAGGTCACTAAGCTCAATGGAAACAGAGGTAAGAGATCTACCTATGTATGATGGGTTGAGTGAGGTAGATGACTTCCTCAACAAATTTGAAAGAGAAGTACCGAAACAACAACATTTCGACACTCTAGCATGGGTAATGTGAGCTACACCCACAAGATGGTGGGGGACGCACCAAAGAAGTTTTGAGGACTAGCGCAAATGCAGAAGGATGATTCTCATGCAGTTTGGGAAGCCTTAGATGCGATTGAAAGATAGGTATGACAGACGCACCAACCCACGCACCCACTTATATAGGTGGATACATGCATATGGTGCGAAACCTCCATGAATGCACACTCTCCTCACAATAGGAGACACAATCAATAAGCAGCTACGAGTAAGGCAATGGCACGAATGACCCCTCCCAATGGGACCATGAAGTATGGAAAAACCAAGTGAGCAAAAGAATATCCACGCAAAAGCTTTTTAAAAAGTATACGAAGAACTGAACAAGGTCCACAACGTGAGGCAGACTGACTAGGACCTATGCGTACCAACAGTTCTCTGGGCTTATAGGGCCATGTGCAAAAACCTGACCACGCAGGCACTACCATGGCTAGAGTATGAAGCAACCACAGTAAGCCATATAGTACTTGGAGAACTTAGAACACGCATGATAGCACCGATTTATACGATGGTTCACAGAACCTCGGAAGCGAAAATCCAATAGGAAAATCTCAAACTCCAAGAAATTTAAGAAGAAAGGATACGATTAAGGAAGAAAAGTGCTCTGGTGGAAATCGAAAGTGAAGAAGCTGGAGGACGAGATAAAGGAATATTTTCTCGGAAAAAAAATAGGGTGATAATATAGGATGCATATGATCACGATGACAGGTTTAAGGCCTATCGCCATGAATTGATCAGTCTAATGCCTTGGCTTGGACCGCACATTGCTAAGCGTATTGACCAGGGTAGTGTGTTGCAAATGGTAAAGTGCGCAATGCCGACCGTAACAACAAAATGTGGGTATTCTCAAGGAAACATGATAGATGACAAGATGAAACTTTTCACAAGTTGTGTGACCACCTGACTAGCTAAAGGAAGAATAGTCTTAGCACTCCAGGTAGTTGAAAGGGAGCGCAAAGCTATAAACTATTCTACCCAGGAGTTGTGTGATGTTGAAGCTGCACACAGAAGAAAAGAGTCACAAGGTTTGCGACTATGCACAGGGGGGTGCGCTGCCACATGGGTTAACCAGGAAGTGACCGTTGAAGTCACTATTCATAATGGGATGCTCGACTTGAGACCAAATGGAGCAGGCGGAAAGCATTTAAGATGCGATTTATGGGCAAGATTTGGGAAAATTGGCTGCCAAGGGAGCATTAATGAATAGGATTTGGGGGAATGGTTGAATTCAAATTCAAAAAGCGCTATAAATTACAAAGGGCTAGCCAGAAAAAAAAAAAACTTAGTCATTTGTGAATTGAGCTATTGAGCAGAGCCCTGATTATTATGTGTCGAGCATTGATTGAGCCCCTGAGTTCGCCAGTGCTAGATTTCTGGATAGATATGATGGAAAAAACTAATAATGTTATGGAGATAACTGAAATGACCGCCGAGGAGGCTGCACAGGCCTTGACTGTCGGGGATTCTTAGGAAGGTGTCGGGATTGTGGCATAAATCACAAAATCACCACGCACGCCAAGACCCAAGAAGGAAAAACAAGTGATGGTTCTTGTACATGTGTCCCCATGGAACCCATTGTGCACCAAGTTGTCAATGGAGGAGAAGGGGAAAGTTGTCACCATAGAGTCCGATGAAGAAGAGGAAGACGTGGAGGACCTAATCATCGTAGAAGATGAGGATGAAGGCATGGAGGAGGAAACTTAGCCTGCGCACCCCCGACAAAGTTTCCCGCCTATGTCCCCCTACGAAAAGGGAAGACTAAAGTGCCCAACAACCTGGACGAGACCAAGAGCTCACTCCAGATGCCGCTCCTCCGAGACAACATTATTTTTTAGGGAACACACCAGGGACGGGTGCCGAACCTAAAATTCAAAGATTGGGACCTCAGTGACCATGAGAAGTTCCCTCACCTTGAGACCAGGCACCTCATGACGCCCAAGCAGAACACCGTAGCGAGGGTTACACAATTAGAGCCGTAAAAGTGGTTGCACAAAGTGGAAAAGGCTAGGCTACTGAACCTACTCTAGGTGCTGCATTTCTACCGCCCCAATAACCATTTTCATCATCAATCAGCTGCTCTACCTGGTGCATGATGGGTGTTTGTGGCTGGAGGAGCCCATCCCCATCACAACAGACTTGATTCACTTAATCTCCCGGCTTCCATGCAAAGGAGAGGACCCCGCGGAAATCTCATAGGGGAAGAGTAGTGACTTGGCCATTGCGGAAGCCACGAAGAAAAAATACAAGTTGACGAAGAAGAAAAGGGGCTATGCCATATCTAGCATCAGTGATAAAGCAATGAAAGTGGCAACCCAAATATTGATTGGTAAGGTTATGCGCAAGTGCTGTGCAGACAAAGTACCCACAGAGGTGGTCACACTGGCTGAGCAGTGCACGGAGGGGGTCCAATTTAACTGGTCTGAGTTCCTCTGCAAGGAGTTTTTAGAGAATTTCCGCTAAGTTTATGAATAGGGAAAAACATTCCACTATGCATGGCTTCTGATATCCATAGTGCTCATGACAAGGGAATTACCAGAGGATAGTCAATTCCCCATAATTGACAGAGACTTTCCAGAAGCTGCGAAGTATGCTTTGCTCTTGGCCACAAAGGGTGCCAAGAGGATACATGATAGTAAAATATTTTGGGTGTTCATGGAGATGAACCTCTGAGGTCCTCCAGAATTTCATGCAAAAGAACCAGATTGTGTTAGGGGCCCTCAAAGCATAGCTGTAGGAGTTCCAAGTGCGCCCTCCTTAGGCTAGTACCCTTTCAACCAGCCTCGCAATCGACTCAATGGCAGCAGAATAGATGTTATGTGCATGGATGAAAAATACCATAGTTTTTCCTGAAGGGGCACCAGTGATAACAAATGAGGCTGATAGGCCTACGTTTAGTGCACTAAAGGGTCTCGGTATCAACATAGTTGCACTTTCGTGAGAGACCTTATATGTTTTACAAGATTGGATAACAACTAAGCTGCGAGCTAGGGAGAGCCGCGTACTGCAAGTCCTCAGCGAGCAGAAAATCAATATGGAACAATTGAGCTTGCAGCGCGACAAAGTGGTGTCGTAGAATCAATAGCTAGTAGAGGTAATAGATGACACTTTCCAAAGCGTCCTGGAGCTGGCCATCCTAACAGACATGCTAGCAGAGGTGCGGATCCACAAGTTAGCAGCAAGGGTATGTGAGGCAAGGGAAGAAATGACAAAGGTTCAGATGGAGTTGAACCTTCGGATTGTTGAGCTGTGATTAAATTCACAGCCGTCCACCCCCCCACGAAAGTCAGAGAACAGCATGCTAGCGCTATTACAATGAGACTAGTGGAAATTGGCAGTGGAGTGCGAGACCGCACCAGCATGTTGGAAGAATCATTTGAGGTCCTCACAAATATGCAGGAGGACCCCAACATCCAACGCTTAGAGACAGAGGCACGAGAAATCCAACAACAGTATAACAATATCAAAGGAACTATGTAGACATTGGCCCTCACTCAGAGACACACAAATGCAACAGGCTAAAGCGCTGAAAGAACAAGTGGACACGACATGGCACAAGGAAGCAATCCTGAAGGCATGCATTCAACCTTGGGTCGATGAAGCCTTCACCATCACAACATAAATTGAACGCAAGCTCACACAAATGTAGGGGATGCACGCATTAATGTAGAGAATCACTTCCAACATAGAGGTCTCGGAACAATGTATGCAGTAGATCCAACAAGCAACACCTCAATGTGCTGCTGACCTTGCTACAGTTTGAAAAAAATTGGAGGGACTCTGCAAAAAGATCTTTGCGCAGACAGAGTGACTCAAGGGCAAGTCATGATGTTTGTGTTGGGGGCTTGTTGGGTATGCAATCCCCCCAAGGCATGTTTTGGGGCTTAAAGCCCAAGTTTTGACTCAATATTGTTGTAAACGCTCTGTGATTTGTAGGCTCAGGGTGTGAAAGTATAATAGAGTCACAAGGTTGTCCACCCTAGTTGTTGTAATGTAATGTTGGCTGGATAGACCTACCCATGGTCCACAAACCATGGGATTGTATAAATAGAGCAAGGCTCTAAGTTTTAACTTAATTAACCTTCAGTAAATCTCATCAACCTCAGTAATCTTTTCAAATGTTGGCTTTACTGTGAAGATATGTTTTACCTCATGCTAGATAAAGAAGACATTTCCCATTGTCTCTAAGAATGCTCTAGCTGTCACATTTCCTTTTATACCATTGAATTTAATACTTCTTCTGGCAACTTCCTTCATCTTCATAACATAATCTTCTTGGGTAATTAGCTTTTCATTAATCACATATATGATGGGCAATCCTTTCTGAACTAATGCTTCAATCCCGTTGAAGAATCTATTTACTACCAACTCTAGTGTTTTATATTTCTCTTCTAATTGATTAATGAAATTTCTTTTAGTTAAAATGTTCTTGACTTCGAAGATTGTGGTAGTCCTATCACTAATTCCTATCTCTTCAATCTCATACTTATTCTTTGAATTTAAGAATTTGATTATATTGGAAGCTTCTGCAGGCATGTCTCCCAGCGTTTCCCTTACTTCAACAATGGTTTTTTGTATCATTTCTTTCTGTTCAAAAATGATTTGGATGCATGGCCAAATCTCATTCATGGAGTCCAAAATACCGATCCAAATGGTTTCCTTGTCTTGGGCCAATGTTTGACCAATTGTTGTATCCTTCTCCACCCACTATAACCTCTCTAGCAGCCTTTGTGACTTTTGTACTTCAACTAAATGAGAAGCTTTAGTTCTAGCTTTTTGTTCTTATAGAGCTTTGAGCTGCGCATGCAACTTATTAATTTTTTCTGACTGGATCGATGTATTTTCCAGTGTTTTTGTCACCTATTCAACACTTGTATCTTGAGTTGAAGAATTTTCTACATTTGTTGTTCCTGTAGCTGGGAATTGAGTAATGGGTATAACATCTAGGTGGACTATGGCTACCCTTTGACTCTATTCTTTCTCTTTGATCATTTTCTCCATTTGTCTGATATGAACATTCTTCTCTATGATTAATTTCATCATGTCAGCATTTTTTGTCTCATTTGCTTCAATATCTGTAGTCAAGGGATCACGTGGCTGGTAGTTTCGACTGCTTTCTCAATGTTGTAATGTTAAGATTTTTCTTCCTGATGATCTCCTCTGCAACATTTATATCTTTGGGATCATAGCCTATCTTGAATACCAAATATTCCAAATATTTCATCTTATTATCCTTAGGTAAAGAAGATACCTTTTCCATTTTCAACCGGGACTAAATTTTTGCACATGAAACCTACAACTTTAACAATGACATGGCAGTATTAGTTAAGGTAGACGAAATAATCTCACCAGTATCTTTATGCATCTCCATTTGATCAATGGGATGGATATCTTTGGTGTTGAATTCAAACGTTGTGCTCTTGTAATCTGCTGGTGTCTTCAGATGTGGAAATTGGGCCTCAAGGAAGGCCATCTGCATCTCCTTGTTTTGTATAAAAAACTAATAATAATTTTCTCTGTGAACTGGAAGTCTTCTTATAAAACTAATTGTAGGTGTTGTTCTTAAGAATCTCATTCTTAAGTTTGATCTCTCGGTACCAGTAAAAAACACTTTTTTCCTTTTCTACTTGGACATATTGCAAAGATAACTCTTTTTTGTTTTTACCATGTGATATTGAAGGTCCACTAGGAGATATAACAAACTTGCAACTTGTAGGTGGTGTTTCTCCAATTATGATGGTAGCTTGATCTTCTATGTCCTTCTATGCATATGTCCTAGGAGTCATTTTATCTCTTTTCCTGTAATTAATTATGAAATCATTGGCCTCACTACCTTTTGTTGATGATGATCACTCCTCCCTCTATCCTTTACTTGTTTTCTCTTGAGGAGTAGGAGTCTGTAAATTTGAAGTAGGAAACAATTTGTCTTCAGCGTCTTGTAATGTATTCTCTACCCATTCTGATTGGTTCACATATTTCTCTATCTCAGGCCTTGTGGTATGAATATATGGAGTAGTTTTGTTTTATACTCTTAGCTTAGAAATGATACCCCAAGGGTCATAAAACCATGTGAAACTCAGACTAAATCTCATCTCTTTAAGGATTTTATCTACTTCTTCTCATGCTGACCTATTCTTGCATATGAAAGTGCCCACTTGTGTCTTTATCCGAAACATGGACTTCTTCTTTGCCACCACAAAGTGAATATCATATGAACTTATCATTTGTCTGATATATTCAAGGGAAAAAATCCTCATAGGGAGGTATTTTGGGAGCTTGTATGGTGCAAACTGGCATCAATAAAATCTAATTTATGTATAATTTTGGTATAAATACCAATCTCCAGCCCTAGCCAGATCTGTCAAATGTAGAATCCTTTTGATGTCTTCACTGATTCTGATTGTGATGAGTTATTTAGGATATTCATAGTTGGGTGAACAAACTCTTCAATGAACTGTTTAGAGGAGAATTTTTTCTGCTCTTTCATCTCTAAAGAAGTCCAAAATATTAGAGCCTGTTGGTTTCCCTCCTCATGCAGCTTCTGTGTGGAAAAAAAAGAACCTATTTTCTTGATAATATAGAAACATATAAACTAAAATTGAAGTGTACTTAAACACTTGTTCTGTTGAAAATTTAAGAAACTGCTCAAGGATTTTATCAGCTAGGAATTAACTGAAATTAAACAAAATAGATTGTTTGCTATCTGTGGAAAAGATGGAAAGGAAGCCTAGAATGGGTTCATCTACCCACTGATTAGAATAATAACCTAGAATGTATGAAATTATGGATATGATCTGTTTAGCTTGATCAGGGAAGATTGAGGAAGGGTATGGAGGATTCTTCTTTGGCAATCAGGCACTTTATGGTAAGAAGATATCAATAATCTTGGCTCTTGTGGAAAAATCAAGCCTCTGATAGAGTTCAATGAGGGATTGTAAGGAAAATGGGGCATTATTTTCCATAGGGAGAGCTAGCATCATCTAGTTTATATATTGGGCAATAATTGAAAAAAGGATCTCACCAGATGGGGTCATAATGGCTATTTGGTTGGGAACATAACAGGATTGGCATTTCCTAGTGAATTTAGGGGCATGGAAGGTTGGAGGGAAAATATAATGAGGAAGATTGGATTCCCAGTGACCAATTTCATCTGTTTTATCATCATGTTTATCCTCTAGTCAATAGTAAAGCTCCAAAAATTCATAGTTGCATTGTGTCTCACTAATCTTATAATCCCTATCAGCTAATGGAATATGGTCTAAGTCTATAGATGGAGGGATTAATGGATTAAGAGGGTTGTCTTGGTTGTTGTTCTATGGAGGCATATCTAGATTAGTGAACGATTAATGGTGATGGAAGGAAAATCTTACTGGAAACAAATTTTAGGTTGTTAGCTGTCTGGGGAGGGGAGATAGAACGCTGACAATTTTGATCTAGTTTAGTAAATGTTTTGAAATTGGTCTCTTTGCAGAAAACCCATGAATTATAGAGAATGAGAGAATGAAAGGGAAAATGCAGATGGTTCAAGGTTTTTAAAAAGGGGGAGTGACAAGTTCCATTGGACGGTGGCACGAAACCATTGAGATCGAAGGGTTACCTGAGAAGGAAACATTTAATGTTCAATGGTAAGGAGACATGGTGCAACATGAGTGGTAGAATTGTCGAGTAGGGACACGGTCAAGGGATGAGGAGAAGATGTTTTCAAAGGGGGTAGGAGGGAGTAACTAGTATAAGCTAGGGGGTGCAAAACGCAGAAAGGACACCATGTAAGAATGGGATTCGATGGAGAATACCACATTTTTGGACACCCCCATCAATAGTAAAGCTAGGATGGAGAGGGGGTGCCAAAAATAAATGAGTGTTATCGATCATAAAGAGCCGAGAATCCTGATGTATTTGATTGTGACCCCTTTAACCATAAACGACAAACAAATTTTGTCCATATGCACCTTTGATTTTTGTTCTCGAAACTTAGGATAATACTTTGGATATAAAAAAAGGTCATGAATGTACATTATTCCATCGTGCCTGTCTTTTATAATTTCATTGGGACTTAGGGTAAAGTGCACATAATAACATTTATAAAACCCAACTATTTATGCCTACCCTTTAACTAAGCTAACATTTTTATTTTTCTAAAGGGGTGCATTTAGACTAGAAAACCCATAATTATTTTATTTTATGGAAAATAAAAAATTACTTAAATCCTATCACTTATTTCTACTATTGATTCAGATTAAACAATTGAACCAATGTCATTTTCTATGTAACTACTGATTTACCAAGATTAAACTGTTTGGAAAATATTTATTCTCTAGTCTAATTTACAAAAATTCATACATGTTTAACAATGATTATATTGTATGATTAAACAAATAATTAGTGATTGTGTTAAAAGAGCTGCACACAACCTTTATTTATCAATCATGAAGAGAACTATCTATCAGTAGTGGCATTTAGATTTGCAACACTTTCAATATTATTTTCTTTTTGTTTTTCTTTCCTTTGATGGGGTTCCACCCTTATTCTTTTTTCAATGTTTTTTGTTTTCCTTATTTTTTTATATATCCTCTTTTTATTTTTATTCTATTTTCTTTTGGAAATCATTTGTAGATTAACAATTATTTACAATATGTGATTTCTGAGATAAAATACTCAATCACCTTGAGATCCTATAAATTATAGGACCCTAACACAACAAATATTAGGAAATTGGGTGTTGCAGTGTGTGAATCGAAATATGAAATAGGCAAAGTCACTTTTGACTTCCAGATGAAGAAATTTGAACTACAGCTAAAACTGCAGCCGACCACTCCACCAAAGGTCTAGGAGCAGCGCGGCACATCCATCAAGGAGCACATGAATACTCTAGAGAATGTTGTCAAAGTTTGTGACTTTCCTTTTAACAAAACCATGGACTTATGGGACACTTTGTAGGAGGATCCAAACTTGCAGAGATAGAGTACACAAATCAGAGAGTCCTAGCAGAAATATGATGAGATTAGGGAGAATGCATGCATATTGGCGCTAGTCCAGTGCTTCACACGCCTATAGGAAGGGAAGCTGATACAGGCATAGGTTCAGGAAATGTTGATCTAAGAGGTGAAGTAGGCTACAGTACAAGGCAATGCGGAGCTGGAAGCATTGAAGTAGTATTTCAGTGAGCTCCGCCACAAAGTAAAGAAGCTAATTGAGTGACTCGAGGGCGAGTCAACATATTTGTGTTGGGGGCCTGTTGGGATAGGGTTCCTAGGGTCAATTTTTATTAGTTTAATCAATTTCTAAGTAGAATTTTGTAAAGAATTTAAAGACTCCATGAAATGTGGAAGGAGAGAACACAGTTAACTATAAGTCAAAGGGGAATTAGCTCCTTGTATGGGTAGGTGATAGGATGGTTTTGAGACTCAACCATGGGTCGCGGGCCATGGTATAGTATTGGAAGGGCTATATAAATTCGAGTCATAGCGAGTCTAAGGATATACATGTGGTGAAGAACAAGTGTAATGAAAAAGTGCTAAGGCTGGAAATCTCTGTTTCCTATACTTAGGCGAAAGGGGAAGGATCTTGTCGCTGAGTGCACGGAGACCTTGGAAAGTCTGCAACTGAGCACGCAGGCCCCTACAGCTGGGTGTGCAACATAGAAGAGTCTATAAATTGAATGTTGAATCTAATAAAGACGATTTTGGGTTGAATCAATTACATCTTTTCTTTTTCTTGATATATGCTTGAGTTACTATATCTTCTTTCTGTAAGTTGTTTCTCATAAATGAATGTGTTCTATTGCATGAACCTATTGAATCTTTAATATCTATACATGAAATGAGTAATGAACTGTTTTCACGAAGACAGTAACTAGATCTATTATGATAATTGTTTGGATGAATAGATCTGCGTGATGGCAAAACTAGGGTCACTATTTACTAAGCGAAAGTCATGAATATACCTCTTTTATGCCTTATAAGCACAATCGTATACCTATGCGAAGACTTGGAGGTAAATTGTATAGAGCTGCAACAGTGGATGGTAGGAAGGTATCGATCTACGCAAATGTGTATATGAGCTATAAGGGCTTTAGAATACACATCACATAGTCTCTGGATGCAAAAGCCTGGTTTTGGCATCCCCCAATATTTCTTTGGGTGAGACTGCAGCCTGTGCTATGTAGATTGTTTCTGAAAGGTCCAGTAGTGTAGGGATTTGTTGGTTCGTGCGAATAACTCTAAACCTGGGTCAGGCCCCCTTAAGCCAACAATGTATTTCATTTCTGCAATATGTGTTTTTATTTCTACAAGTTAAATTTCCATTCTGCAACAATATTTTAATCCCTACAAGTGTGTTCAACATCTTTCTTTTCTTGTTTTGCCTAGCTATTACATGCATTAGCACAGATAGTGAAGACACCTTTGAAATAAGAAGACTTACCCTGGTTGATAATTAATCATTGTGCAAGTACTAAAACCAACGAAACATTTTGGTGTCATTTTCAAGGAAGTTTGTCAATTGATATAATTAGCTAGTGCTTTCTTTTCAATTCTTTTTCTAGAGTGTTTTAATTTTACAGGTGTTGGGTAGTAAGACGAGAGGTAGGAACCTATGCATCGCTCTAACACACCTGAGCGAGCTCACCATTGTAATAGTTAGAACACTTAGGGTGTGTAAATTTTTGCTTGGATTTCTTTTTGATAGAGTTTCGTCCATTTTACAAGCATTTTGGGCAATAAGACGAGAGGTAAGAACATGCACGTCGCTCTAACACACATGAGTGAGCTCACCAATGTAGCTATTGAGGCACTTAGGGTGTAAAAATAATTACACATAGGGTCCATGTGTAGGATGTATGAGTGAAGAAGAAACGAAACGTAGGAACTCTAATAAATCTATGGATAAAATGGGTCATGAAAAGAAGAATAAAAACATTTATCAAGGGAGAAAAACATTTATTCAAGAAGTGATCTCAAAAGTAGACAGAGAGTAGTCAACTCAACATAGGGAAATAAGAAAAATAGTCCCATAGAAAAGTACTACTTTTACATCAAAATCAAGAGTATCTAGCTCCTCTGTTTTAGGACCCCATTTTCCTTAAACTCGCATACAAATTCCCAAATCTGTAGATTCAACTTAGGAGCAATAAGGAAAAACTAGTGGCCAGGATTTTGGAATAGAAGGACAAGGGGAAACTAGTGGGAAAATCAAGAACTAGAATCGAAAGAACTTTCTTTTAATTTCCAATACCCAGAATCAAGGAGTGTAGTAAAACAACCATCCCCACAACAATTTGAATTATTATCACAAGAATCCTTATCCACAAAACATTCGCCCTAACTATCTTTTGAAGGGGACTCACCAAAAAAATAATCAGGCGAATTTTCAACGGGAAAAAACAACAAAAATAACAATGATATGATAGATGTCACTATCACTACTTTTGAATATCCTGTAAGTGATATAAGGGGAGAGGATCCCATGAAAAATATCCCTCTATCAACCCTTCCATTTTTTCAAGGATTGACTATAGAAGATCCTGATACTTTCTTGTTTGAGTTGGATGTTTTGTGCAAGAGTTATGGTTATACTTTGGATGCTTAAAAGCTAAAACTATTCTCTACCACTTTGAAAGGAGCAGCACTAATATGGGTCATGGGACTAGGTTCTGTTACTATCTGGACATGGGGAGATATGAAGACTACGTTTCTAGCAAAATACCAAGACTATTGTTAGGCCAAATATTTGAGGAGATATTTATAATGACACATAAGGGAGAAGAAAACTTGGAAGATTATGTGGAATGATTCCATTATAATCTACAGAGACCCAAACATATCGATATGGATTTAGAAATTTTGAAAATAATATTTATACAAGGAATGAGAGATGATTGCCTCGACATGTTGAACTTGTAGGGAAAAGGAGATATATCTTAGGAGCCATTTGATGAGATAATAAAACTCTACTTAAGGTGTTCGAGAGGATCATCACGCGGGAGAAGTATGGCATGAGATGCCTTCGTTAGAATAAAAAAATATGAAAATGGAGGTGTGACCAAAGTCGAGATCGAAAACCTAAATATTAAGACCGATCTTCTCAGTACCTTATCTGCCCAACTGACAATAGCGCAAGTGAAAAAGGCACAAGATGAAGCTGACAAATCTTTGGTTGTGTTCTACCCAAAATGTAAATAGAAGCATTCCTTGAAGGAATGTAGAGTCAATAACATCAACTTGTGCAAAATTTGTGAACTAAATCATTCTACAAGCTAATATACAGAGCTTCCCAAACTGAAAGTAGTACTCAAGGAATCAAGCGAAGAGGTTCAGTCTTCCTACTTTATCGGGTCCATCAAGCCTTGGAAACCATAACCACTAGGTATGTCTCAAGATCTTTCTTTTAATATGTGGAATAATGTATATAATGCTCAACAATTTCCATGGCAGTATTCGACTCCTCCTCTAGCTCAATTTCCTTCATCGTGGAACCAATGGTCTCCTTCTCTGCCTTTTTAGTATCCTCCATCTCAACCATATTCTTGGCTTCATAATTGGAGGGAAAACTCTTTAGGTCCAGTCCCTCCTACATTACTAGTACAACAGGAATTGCAACTGCCACCTCTCTCATACTTTTATACTACTCCTCCGATACGGCCCCAAATTCCTGTATAGTCTAACCCTAACCCAAATAATAAGGAAACCAAGTGTAGGTTTTAACCCCATATAGAAATTAATTGCATACGAATTCTAAACATAGAAAGTAAACAATGCGATAGCATAACACATAAAACACATATACATAAAGATTTTCCCCTAGATCCCAAAACTGAGACTACCAGCTTGATTTTTCATTATGTTCATTTCAATCTTATAATACATATTTATACATGCCAATGCATCCAATACCATGGACCAAAAAACCATCACATCCAATACAATGGACCGAAAACCATCGCGTCCAAAAAATATGTGCAAAATTCATGCACAAAACCATAGGTGGGTCCACCCAACCTAACATAGGGTCCAAAACCAAAATTTTTCGGGCCGCTGCCCAGGACCCCATAAAGTCGGGTTACGAGTACACCTCAAACCCTTTGTGATCCCCCCCGCTACACAATCAGTGTAATGAAGGGGGGCTCCATCCCCCCCTCTAACCCCCTGGTTAACTACGTGGGCTAGTCGTGGAAAGCATATAACAGAATCCAACATTATCCCACTTGTTTTTTTCTTTCCATAGGGGGCCACAAGAGAGCTTAGTCATTTTTCCACCCCTGAAATGCACATTTTTTCTCTACACCAAGAGAACTTCTTAGAGCTCACAAATTTTGTCAATTCATCTACAGTATTCTTCAAAGTGTCCACCTTTACCAACAACACCTTTTTTGTCTTCTATCATATCCCTCACAAAGTGATACTGAACATCAATGTACTTTGTCTTTGAATGATATGCAGGGTTCTTTGCCAAGAAAATTGCACTTTGGTAGTCACAGTCTATCCTTATAGCTCCCTATACTAACCCCATACTTGAACACAATCTCTGCAACCAAATTGCATCCTTGCTTGCATGAGCGGCTGCCATGTACTATGTCTCTGTAGTTGATAGTGCCACTACAGATTGTTTCTTACTCATCCAACTGACTGCACCTCCAAATAGGTTAAATACATACCCACTGGTAGATCTTCTATGATCTAGATCTCCAACCCAATCTGCATCAACAAAGCCACAGATATCCAACATTATGTCCAATCCTGATCTTCCTTGGTAGCATAAACCATAATTAGTGCCACGCAAATACCTAAAAACCTGCTACACTGATGCCCAGTGCTTCTTCCCTTGTTTTGACATAAACCTGCTCAATACTCCCACTACATGTACAATGTATGGTCTAGTACAAACCATTGCATACATCAAGCTACCAATTGCACATGCATATGGAACATGGGACACTTCCTCTTCCTCTTCTTGTGTCTTGGGACACTGTTCAGTAGATAACCTCACACCTACAAGAATAGGAACCTTCACCGGTTTACTATCTTACATATTAAACCTCTACAGTATTGTCTCGACATACTTCCTCTAGTTTAACCAGAGCTTCCTCTTTTCCTGATCTCTTTTAATTTCCATGCCCAAAATATAGTTTGCAGAACCAAGATATTTCATGTCAAATTTGGAGGACAATTGGGTCTTCAAATCCTACATAATTTCTTTGTCATTTCCAACCAGCAACATATCATCCACATACAAGACGAAATAAATAACACGGTCACCAACTAATTTAAAATACACATAGTGATCTACTTTGCTTCTGGTGAAGCCAAGTCCTCGTATAAATGAATCAAATTTCTGATACCACATCCTTGGTGACTGATTTAACCCATACAAAGACTTCTTTAACTTTCATACCAGTTCTTTCTTACCCTTCACCGCAAAACCTTCAAGTTGCTTCATGTAGATCTCCTCGTCTAGATCCTCGTGAAGAAATGATGTCTTCACATCCATCTATTCTACCTCATAATCAAAAGTAGCAACAACAGATAAAAGTAATCTAATAGAAGTTACCTTGGCAACATGAGAAAAAATATCACCAAAATCAATTCCCGACACCTGGGAATAACCTTTTGCTACCAACCGAGCTTTGTATTTCTCCACCTTTCCTTCTGCATTTGTCTTTTTCTTGAACACCCATTTGCTACCAATGGGTTTCCTTCCAGCTGGCAACTCCACCAGATCCAAAGCCTCATTTTGGTGTAAAGATGCCATTTCATCAACCATGGCCTCTTTCCAATGTTTACCATCCTATGAATCTACTGCTTCCTTCATGGTTCTGGGATCATCGTCAGTAACAGATAAAGCAAAATTTGAATAGAAAGTAGATGGACTATACCTTTCTAGCTACTTTATTTCTTGAACTGATCTTCTCACACCTAGAGTTTGTGGCTCTTCATCTTCTGATTCCTCCTCTACTGTAGAGTCTGATTCTTCCTCCTTAAGCTCAAACTCTATCCTCTCAGGTTCCTTTGGTTGGACTTCATGTTCAATAACATCTTTTACCTCTCTGAACACCACATATCAACTATACACAACCTTCCGTGTGACTGGGTTCCAAATCTTATAACCCTTTAAACCATCCTTATTCCCAACAAAGATGCACTTTTCAAATTTACTATCCAACTTGGTTCGTTTCTCCTTTGGAACATGTACATATGCATCACATCCAAATACCCTCAGATATGAAAGAAAGGGTTTCTTACTAGTCCATACCTCTTGTAGAGTCTTATCCTCCAACGCTGATGAAGGTGACCTATTGACCAGGTAACATGCAGTATCCACTGCCTCTACCCAAAATTCCTGTCCTATCCCAACACTACTGAGCATTATTATTGCCCTTTCCATCAATGTCTTATTCATTCTTTCTGCAACTCCATTTTGCTGAGGTGTATATGGAGTAGTCTTCTATCATTTTATACCACACTTCTTACATAATTCTTCAAATTCCTTGCTACAAAACTTTCCACTATTATCTGTCCTCGGCACCTTTATCTTCTTCTCTGTCTGATTTTCCACAAGAGCCTTAAATTATTTAAACATGTCAAAGGCTTTAGATTTATTCTTAAGGAAATTTATCCATATATTCCTTGAGAAGTCATCTATAAATGATACATAGTACACAGACTTACTGAGTGATGGAACCTTCATATGTACAAACACATCATTATGCACAAGTTCTAATATATGTTTCACCCTCTTACTACCAGAGGGGAAACTCACCTCATTCTACTTCCCATATAGACAATTTTCACATAAATTAAAATCCAGAGAGCTATTACTCATACCTTCTACCATTCCTTTACCATGAAGCATTCGAAGGCCCTTCTCTCCAATATGTCTAAGCCTTTGATGCCACAACATGGTCTTCTCTCCAGAGACCACTAGATTTTTTGATCCCCTTTCAGGAACCACAGAACTATTGCACCCATCAATAATAGTGCTACCTCGTAGCTTATACAGAGTTCTAATTCGAACTCCCCGCATCAATACTAGTGCTCCATGAACCATTTTGCAGGTATCCTTCTCGAACACTGTTTTTATATTTGCATCATCCAACTTGCTTACAGAAATCATATCTCTAGCCAATGAAAGAATATGTAGAACACCTGGAAGTGTTCTAACCCTTCCACCTTCCAACTTCAACTTTACTTTTCCACGACCAATGATTCTAGCCTTCATATCATCCCCAAGAATACATCACCACCATTATATTTCTCATACTCGCAGAACCACTCTCTATGGGGAGTGAAGTGAAAGGATGCACCTAAGTCAATCAACCATGCCTCATGATCTACATGTGTACTTGAAGAAGCCAAGTACACATCCCCACCTTCATCTGAGGTGGTTTTTGCCTCTAAAGAAGGAGTATCATCAAATCCCTTTCCCTTATTAGGAGCTTTAGATTTACAGTCCCTTTTGAAGTGCTCTTCCTTTCTGCATTTCTAGCACACCACCTTTACAGGTTTTCCTGGAGATTTAGATCTCCCTCTAAATTTAGATCTCCCACTCGATGACTTATTTTTGTTTCTGTTCTAGGACCATCTTCGTACAGACAAAGCATCACCATTATGGCTCTCCATATTTTTCCGTCTCATCTCCTCCGTTAGCAAGGCTGAGACTATTTCATAAAACTACAAGGCAGTTGTATTGCTACCTATTGCAATAACCAGACTATCCCATGAATCTGGTAGAGAACACAAAAAAATGATGCACTTATCTTCATCTGAAATTTTAATATCAACAGATGATAACTGACTTACCACAGTATGAAATGCATTCATATGTTCTGTCACCGAGCCTCCATCTTTCATCCTCAGGTTATACAGCTTTTTCCACAGGAACAGTTTATTCACCAGAGACTTCGATTGGTACAAAGTCCCTAACTTGTCCCACAAAGACTTCGTCGCAGCTTCCCTTGATACATTCAGCAATACTGAATCTGAGACACACAATCGTATTGTGCTCTTTGCCTTCTGATCCAACTTCTTCCATTCTTCATTGGACACTCCCGTTGGTTTAGTATCCGGAACTACCATGACCAAATAATCTTTATCCACCAACAGATCCTCCATCTTGAGTTTCCACAACTCAAAACTCTGACCATTAAATTTCTTCATCTCTATCTTTCCACTACTCGCCATCTTCTTTCACCAACAGAATCGATCTCACATATCTCCCACTGAATAGGGTCTACCACAGGCCCGAGAAAAACCCCTCAGCAACAAAGGCATCCCCTTGAAGCCAAAACAGTTCTGATACCAAATGTAGGTTTTAACCCCGTACAGAAATTACCTGCATACGAATTCTGAAACACAGAAAAGAAACAATGTGAGAGCATAACACATATACACAGAGATTTTCCCCTGGATCCCAAAACTGGGACTACCAGCTTGATTTTTCATTATGTTCATTTCAATGTTATAATACATATTTATACATGTTGAAGCATCCAATACCATGTACTGAAAAACGATCATGTCCAGTACCATGGACTGAAAAGCATCATGTCCAAAAAACATGTGCAAAAATCATGCACAAAACCATACGTGGGTCTGCCCAACCTAACATAGGGTCCAAAACCAAAATTTTCCGAGGTGCTACCCCAGGCCCCATAAATTGGGGTTACAGGTACACCTCAAACCCCCTGTGATGCCCCCCCCCCACTACACAATCGACGCAATGAAGGGGGGCTCCGCCCCCCCTCTAACCCCTCGGATAACTACGTGGGCTAGTCGTGGAAAGAATATAACACAACCCAACACCTAGAATATAGATGCCCCCACTTCTTTCCAAACTTACTACATCACTCTTATTGGATGTAATGAGATCCACCTTCAGTCAAGAAAACTAGTAAACCAAAAAACCTCCCTTTTTATTACTGAAGAGGAATGTGAATCACCTAGGGATGATATTGTGGAATGTGATGAGACTATTACACGTGTAACAACCAATTTTCATAAAGCGAATACACCTATAATAGTTAATCCAACTGTTATGGTAACTAAGGACCCCCCATACCCACAAAGACTAGCTGAAACTGGGATGGTTCCACAACGTGAATCTGATTTTCTCAAGGTGTTAAAGAATTTGCACATGAGGATTCCCTTCTAGCAAGCCATTAAGGATGTCCCCATTATGTGAAAACAGTAATAAACCTATGTGTTAAGAAACATGGAAGGAAGCCCAAATACCTTGTTACCATCCATGTGATGAGAAAATTATCAGAACTAATGTATGGTCAGCCTATTTTGACTAAATATAATGATCCAAGGAATCCTAAAGCCACTGTTTATATTGATGAAAAACCCATTTCGAATACGTTAATTGATTTAGGGCAGAAATGAATATAATGACCAAGGATTTGGTTACCATTTGAGAATTACACGGGTTAAGGAAAATAGATACAGTAATAGAATTGGCGGATAGGTCACATTTTGAACCTAAAGGAATGGTAGAAGACATAGTGATCACAGTGGATTCCTAGAGGTATCCAGCAGAGTTTCTTATTTTCCAAACCAAATCAAATTTGGGGGGACATCCCCTGATATTAGGAAGGCCTTGGTTGGCCACTACATATGCATTCATAGGTTGTAGGTTCAGCTATATGATGATTTCATATGGACAAGCCACAAATAACCTCACCCTTTACCTTCCTCCAAAATAAAGTAAGAATTTGGAAAATCCCTTATGGGATGAATTTGAATCTAAATTAGATTATTTCCAGCCACTCCTCACTCTTGGCAAAGCCCAATATTTTAAGAATGAAATAGAGGATGATATTATCAATGGCTTTATCAGTAATTCCCTTTTCTTTAATTCTATCGATGATTCAGGGGTATAAGATACCATGGAAGACTTGAGTCTAGAGCATATGAAAACCACTCCTAATCTCAAAAGAAGCCTCATTGGAATAGATCCAATAAAAATTTAAATATTAATCCTAACCTAACTCCCGAACAGAACGAGATGTTGTTATAGCTATTACAAAAACATAAAAATGCATTTTCATGGGATTACACACACATGAAAGGCATTCGCCCTAACCTATGCATGCACCACATCTACTTGAAAGAATATTACACTCTAGTTAGGTAGCCACCGCAGCATATGAACCCAGCACTTAAGGAAGTAGTAAAAGAAGAATTGCAAAAACTTCCAAATTCCAACTTCATTTATCCCTTATCTAACATCCAATGGTTATCTCCACTCGTTATTGTTCCTGAAAAGAATGGAAAATGGAGGATTTGTGTGGATTATAAAGAGCTTAACAAAGCCACTCAAAAGGACCATTTCCCTTTATCATTTATAGATCAAGTCCTTGAAACCTTATCTAGAAAGAAACTCCTTTCATTCCTGGATGGGTTTAGTGGTTATAATTAGATATAGATTTCTCTAGAGTATCAGGATAAAATAACCTTTACTTGCCCTTGGGGAAATTTTGCATACAGAGTTCTCCCTTTTGGACTTTTTAATGCACCAACAACCTTCTAGAGGGTAGTACTGGGAATATTTGCAGATTTGTTAAATCACTGTTTGGAACTATTCATGGATGAATTTACACCTTATGGTGATGATTTTGAACCAGCATTAGCCAATCTCGAAAAAGTATTAGAGCGATGTGAGAAAACTAATCTTTCTTTAAGCACTGAAAAATGTCAATGAATGAAGGAATCATGCTTGGGCATTATATCTCTGCTGAAGGATAAATGTAGACCTTGCTAAGATAGAAATAATTGTGAAAATTTCAGCTCCTAAGACACAAAAATAGGTACATAGTTTTTCAGGACATGCAGGGTATTACAGAAGATTTACAGAAAAAAAAATTCAAAGACTGCATCCCCATTATTTTCTCTACTCACTAAAGATGTGGAATTTATTTGGACAAGGAAATTTGAATAGGCCTTTGCAGAATTAAAGAAGTGTGTATCAACAACTCTTGTTTTATGAGGATCAAACTGGAATCTACGATTCCATATAGCAACTAATGGATCTGATACTGCTATTAGAGATGTGCTAGGTCAACTTGAAGACAAGAAGCCATATGTCATCCACTACAATAGCAAGAATCTGACTCTAGCAGAATTAAATTACACAGTTATAAGAAAAGTGTTTGTTCCAGTAGTATATGTTATTAATAAATTTAGGCACTACATCACATGTTATCAAATATTTCTGCACACTGATCACTTTGTCATTCGTTTCTTAATGAATAAACCTGTCACTAATGGTAGGGTTACACATCCATTGTTTCTATTACAAGAATTTGATATAACAATCTTAGATAAAAATGGAAAGGATAATGTAGTGGTTTATTTTCTTTCAAAGTTGTCTATTAATAATGATTGCATGCACATTGATGATTCCTTTCCAGATGAATATCTTTTTTCTATTTCAACTCACTCACCGTGGTATGTAGACATAGCTAACTATCTTGTTGTAGGGATATTTCCACAAAGTTTTTCATCAAGAGAAAGGAAGAAGATTGTTCAGCGATGTACAAGATACTCTTGAGTAGAGGGATACCTTTATTACACAGGGCCAGATCATCAGATCAGGGGTTGTGTGAGAGAGGATTATATTTTTGATATCCTCAAAGCTTGCTATGAGAAATGTTGTGGAGGACACTTTGCTGACAAAAGGATAGGGTATAAAGTACTTTGAAATAGATATTATTAGCCTACTATATTCGAGGATGCAAAGAAAAATATAAAGGGATGTGATAGTTGTCAGAGAATATGTTAACCACTTTGGTAAGATAAAATGTTTTTATAGCCTCAAGTAGTTTTGGAACCATTTGAGAATTGGGCTCTAGACTTTGTAGGACCGATTAATCCTTCATCTCAGCAAAAGTCCTACATTCTATTATGTACAGACTATGTCAAAAAATGGGTTGAAGCAAAGGCACTAACCAGGCAACTGAACAAGTTGTTTCCGACTTTTTGTTTGAAGACATTTTTTTTGCTTTGGAGTACCTTAAGAAATAGTGACAAATGGATTGTTGCAATTCACATCTCATTTGATCCAAAAGTTGGTTGAGAAATTCAATATCTGCCATAGAATTACTTCGCCATACCATCCTCACTCAAATGTTCAAGTAGAGAGCACTAATAAGGTTATAGAAAGAATTCTCACTAAGATTGTATCCAACCACCAGAGGAACTGGGCTGACAAACTTCGAGAACCAATATGGGTATATAGAACCACATGGAGAAATACTACTAGATTTTCACCATACGAATTGGTGTATGGTAAAAATCCATTATTTCTTATTGAGTTTGAAGTAAAAACACTCATAACAACATTGCAAGTGAACCTAGATTTAACTACAACTCAGAAACATTAGTTAAATTAGCTAAACAAACTTAATGAGAAGAGACTAGCTACCATTCAACAAATAGACATCATCTAGCAACAGAGGGCTAAGTGGCATGACAAGTTTATCAAAAAGGTGATTGGCCTTTATTGTATCATTCACGATTCAAAGACTTCAAAGGGAAGCTCTACACCAGGTGGCTAGGTCCTTACGAGATAGATACCATATTTGACAATGGGAATGTGAGATTAGTTACCATAGATAATGCCAAGGTTCCCTTGTTTTCCAATCGGAATCATCTTCAGTTATATCATAAACCTACCTCAAATGATTCATTTGTTAACATTGTCACAGGATCTGATATTCGAGTTATGGAAGCATGAGAAAATTCTCCTGCAATGTCAAAATCTTAAAATCCAATGAGTGTAGCAGCTGAAAACCAACTTTTGTTGGTAGCTGATACACAAAAAAATATATAATAAAAAGAAAAAACAATAATAATATTAATAAAAGAAAAAATAATAAAAAATAAATAAATGTCTATCAAAACATCTTATGGGGCACAGGTAGATAATTCTGTCAGCGGAAAACCACATTATGGTGGCTGACACACAATTTTCATTTTAAATCTCTGTAACAAAATGATATTTATGATATAGATGTAACAACATGCTTGTTACAAACCCATTTTTATTTTCATTTTATTGTATTGATAATTCTTTGGACGCATAGAATTGCAAAGCCGCAAAATAATATGTTATTGTAATAAAGTACTATTGCAAAAATTATTCAACTTATTGTTGTGGTAAAACCCCCCCTCCCCCCATTTTTGACTTGTTCTCCTCAAATAATGGGCACCCTTTCTATAAAATTTTTGGCTAAATGTCTTTTAGGATTTCTATTAAGTTGATTATCCTACGATTTTGTTAATTTTTCATTTTGTTTAGATTCTCATTTTTATTGCTTTGTTGAGATCGATTTTTTATAAGCTTTCCATTGATACTTGTTTTACCTCATTTGGTCAACTGGTTTGTAAATGACACTCCTTTGAAGTCTAATTATTTATGTCGCCTGGGTTAAAAATGCGTAAAATGTACAACATTCCATTTTTGTAATTAAATTAGTTCGATAATGCATTTATTTTAAATATTAACCCCTTGTTTGTTATTACTAATATTTTTTATTTTTTTCTTAAATTATGAAGCATCAAAATTTTAGTAATTTACTCCAATTTTCAAATAAATTACTAATCTCAAAAACCCAGAATGTCAAAATGACTGTAGTTTATATTTTTATTTTTATCAAAATGGTTTTAGTTTAGATAAAAAATACACATTAAATAATTTCATAATTAATTAAACAATCATTAAAATAAAACCAAAAAAAAAAAATAAATATTTAATATTAAATCTTTAAATTAATTAAATTTAATTAAAAATTATATATATATATATTAAAATAAAAATAAAATAATTTTTTACATCGGATTCGCATGTTTGCATCGCAAGTTTTCAATTGATACATTTTTAAAAACTGTGATAACCTCACCTCCCGATCTATGATTGCGAAGGAGCCAAAGCGCTTAGGGCATTCACCATTAGTCTTCACAATACTTACGATTTGCTTTTTAAATAAAAGTCACTCATATGTGGAGTGAAATAGTGGAAATATGATATTATAATATTAGTATAGTTTTAATTTATATTTAAAATAATTAATTAATTAAATAAATATAATTAATTTAATTAAATTATAATAAATTATTATTTAGATTAATATTAAATAGTTATAAATGGTTAATTTATATATTAGTTAATTAGATTAATATTTTATTAATAAATATTTTATTAATTAATTAGTTTAATTTATGATTAATCATTAAATTAATATTAATTATCAACATATTTAGAGTCTTTAATTTAGGATTAAAATTTTGATTTTTTAGCCCACTAACAGAAATTCCAGAATTATGCCAAGTTTTACCCATCAACTTTGGAAGCTCATAGGTTAAGTTATACTTGGCCAAATGAGGCCTAGGACGGCTCATTGGAAAGATAAAATCAAAGAGAACATTTCTGAGGAGGTTTTACTAATAGATTTGGTCATTTATTAGGTCGAAAATCAGGTAGAAAATCAAGTTCCGAATTTTTAAAACAAAATCAATGAGTTCTATTTTTTGCATTTTCATTTGTCCAAGCCTCTTCTGAATGCAGATCCATTCGTCAATGATATCCTTGGCCAATTAAACCATCTCAAGCATCAATAGAAAACTTATATTTTATTTTCAATTATTTAATTAATTTCATTTGGTTGGATTTGTTTTAAATGCCAGAAATGAGATTTTGTTTTTATTGTTGCATCTTAATTTATTTTGATTTCTTTTTGCAGGAAAATAGTAGAAGAGATATGAAGAAAAGATCTCAATCAATGATAATGCTTCAACAATTAAAGATTGGAATTTTGAGCAAATAAAATTGGATTTTTTATATTTTCTTCAACAAACTTTCCTCTCAAAAATACCTTTGAAAATATTATAAATAAGAGATTGTAGAATGTAATAGGGGTTTCTCTCCTCTACAATTTTGGAATTTTAAAAGCACTTTTGTAATAAAAATTTAGAGTTTTAAGTGGCAAGAGTAGAATCTCAGATCTGGAAATTATTGAGGTTTTTCTTTTACATTCTGAGTTATGTATAATGAAAAGATTCTACACTAATGTAGCTCTGGTTTTGAAAGCAGAAGCTCAGATATTGTAAAGGGCTATTAGAGATCGAAGCTGGAGAAATGGATTCAATAAATCGGTATTTCGAATACTATTGTTTTAAATGTTGGTTTCATTTTATGATGACAGAATTGTGTCAATTTACTTACATATTTGTGCACTTTTGTCGGTATGGGTAATTTGTCTCAATTTTATGTTATTATTTATCTCTATTCTTATGGGTGAAATTCTAATTTCTGAGTAACTATTTACTCAGAAATCTGTCTTATAAAATTGATTTGTTGAATAGTAATATGTTGAGAACTTCTTCTACATATTATTGTTTAATAATTCAAGTTACTAATTAAATGATCAAAATCATTCTATGAATTTTTTCCTAAGTGTTTTTGATTGATTATTTCAGTTAAGAGGTCTCAATAGGATGTGTTTTGTTATCCATAATATCAGTTAATTGAACTACTTCATTAGCTTGATGTTCATTATAAAAAAGACATATTTAAATTCCAATACTTTAAATATCTTGCTCTTGGTTGGGTTAAATCTATATCTGCCTAATTGAGATAGTATTAAGATAGTTCTTTTTTCTTGCATCTTAGAATAAGTTTGTATTTAGATTAATTTCTACATTATTTTAAGTCCTCTTTCCAAAGAGGAAAACTTTAGTAGAAGATTGGCTGAGCCCCAAATCAGCTTAAGGATCACTTTCTTCCTTGATCAGTAAGAGGGTTGATCTGATGTCTCTTCTCCATTGGTGAATGAAAGTCATATTTCAAAGCCATTGGAGATTGAGAGAAGGTAACTGGACCTAGTTGAACCAGTCGGAACCACCATTCCAAATGGATAAGGATTTGGTTTAAGGTCCAGACTGGGTGGTCATCCCCCATGTTATTGCAGCGATTTTTGAGACTTCAACATTTTGGCACCAGAAGGAGGGCCTGAAACTTGTTTTCTATTGGAGTCTTTTCAATTTTAACATTTTATTTAAATCACGATGGCTCCTCTTAAAATTCCAATTTAGAGTTGTATCCATGGACATGCCTCTTCCAATACTCCACCCAAAGTGGTAAGACTCTTGTCTCAGATAAAGTTTAATGGTAAGACAAATTCTTCCACTTTTAATCATGTCTTTCAATTTATTCAAAAAATTTCAAATTATGATTTCCAAAGAATTGATGAATGCATTTTATGCAAAATTTTTACTCTTACATTCGCAGCAAAAGCTAGAACTGGTGTAGAACTCTTTCGGTTGCCTTAATTCATAGATAGGATCAATTTGTTACAACTTTCATTTGTAAATTTGACAACTATGATTATGAGCAAGTATGTAATGAAATTGAATATCTACGAAGATTTGAGAATGAATCTGTTAGAGATTTTAATATTCGATTTCATTTGAATTTTAAATTTAAAGTGGAAGATAAACCTACTAAAGAAGTATTGCTAGATTGGTTTGAACATATTTGTTCTCTTCCTCCCATTCCCCATCCATATGAAATTAGTTCAAGTTTTGTTCCATCCTCTTCCAACACAAATGAAAATTCCAATATGCATGTGCAAATAAATTATGATGAAGTGGTCTTAAAATGCTTGGAAAATATTTCTATCCAAATGCAAGAAGACAACAACAACAATTTTGGAGAAAGAGTTGCCTTGAAATCTAAAAATTTATTCTGCATTAAATTTAGAAAATCAGATTGCAAATCAACAAGTGCAAGAAAAAATCAAAGTAACAAATAGCACACAAACTGTTGTACAAATTTCCAAATTATTTCATGATGAGCAAATGCCGAAGTCAGAGCAGCAAAGCAACCTTCTTCAAGAAAGCATGAGTACACAAAGAAATGATCTAGAATCTGAAATTTATAGTGAACAGAACACACGAGTTCTCAAACAAAGATATTTTTAAATGCATTATTTTAGATTCACATTTTTCCCTTTATCCTGATATTTTTAATAATGGTAATTTTCCCCTCTTGCTATTAAAAATATTTCAGAAAATAAAAAGGTTGATGTAAATGAATTATCAATAAGTTTTTATCAAGATAGAGAAACAATTATTAGTCATTATTTTTCCATTAATGAACATGAAATTTTTATTCCTCCTTGTTTTGATATATTGGATGAAATCAAAGGAAATTCTAGAGAATATTGTGAAGTCGTTTATGATAATTAATGTGACATTGAGAATGTTGATTTCTATTTTTCTCAAGAGAATCCTCATGATAACATTCAAATAACATCTAAGAATGAGGAACATTTTAGTTTAGAAATTATTCCAACCAATCATCATTTTAGAGCAGCAAATTATTTTCATGCTTTCACCATTCGAAAAAAGATTCCAATTTATGATTCATATCATGATCAAACTCCCATTCCTACTCATAATCATAATTCTCTTTCTAATTCACAAGTTGAAATTAGAAATTACTCAAATTTCATAATTATGGCCAATCCTTGTGAAAAAAAAGAAATTATTTCAAAATAATCCCAATTGTATTGTAACATTAGTTATACGATTAGTAATTTTATTTTATTTTTGTTTCCTCACTTATTTTGTTTAAAATCAGATTTTATTTTTGATTTTATTTTCCAGATTTTTAATATTTTACGCTAACATATTGAGCACTTTAATACTGAACACTCAATTGATGCATTGCCCTATTGGGAAATTGAAGTTTCATTATAATCATGAACATCAAAAGCTTCTATCTTCTCAAAGGCAGTATCCACAAGAGAATGCATTTTTACAATGTGGCCAAAAATATAATCCAATTAATAATTTTCCATTTTATTTGACAGATTTCCATCCATTTTTCATTAACCTATTTGAACATTGTTTGGAAATTTTTCCTTCAAGGAAGATTGTTAATAGCTTAACATTTGTACATAACACTAACAATTTTTTTTAGGTCTTTGAATTTAAAAGCTCATATCCACAATCTGGGCTATCATCTCCTCTTTTGAACATTTTCCAATTCTTAATGGAAACCCATCCAAATTTTTATGATCCAATTGGAATTCAGTTGGAAAAGACATTTCAAAATAAAGTGATTGTAAATAAGCTGCTAACAATAATTGTACATTATGATTACAGATTTAATTTTCTTAGTTCAATTAGATTTGTATTTTTATTACTAACATTTGAACTGTACATATATGTAGGAACTAAAATGAGAGAATGGTTACACTAGAAATATGACTATACCTAGCCATTTTCCTACATATGGTTAGAATAGGAGTAGAATTAGTGTAGTTAATTTATTTTCAACAGTTCTGCAGATATAAATAAAGTAAGAAAACAACCCTTCTGATATCATATACATGTTCTGGAAGATATTTTCCTCTGGTCAGAAAATTTTTAATTCTTACTTCCCATTTTTAAATCAAAATTTCTTGCAACAATACTTATACCCATAACTACATCTCTGCCTATTCAGAATAATGTCTTGACTGAATTTAATTGAGGTTACACTTGGAACCCATAACCTTAAAGCGAATTTTATCCATTTTGAGATGTCCTGGCAAGATTTTCTTCTAAAATTTATTTGTTAAATGTTTTGAGGATGTAAAGCTTCATGATCTCATCATCCCATGAAATATATGACTGTCTATTATAAGCTTAATTCCAATTCAATCATTAAATTATTCAGTCTAACCTTTTGTTGTAATCACATGAAGTTCATATTATCTTCCTCCAAATTTGTTAACATGACGTTAAGGGTGTCCATTTTGCTGTATGAACACATTCAAATCTCTGTCGATATTCTTCCACAATTAGTGGCTTTATCCCATTCTAATATTTAGTTTATTATCTGATGTTGCAATACGCATTATATTTATTTACTAAAGACATTATTGAATGGTCACTATAACAATATAGATTTTTTTCAAGTTAATTCGGAATGAGTAGAGGTAATAAATTGTTGTTGCAATTCAAAAGGGAGCATATTCTCATTTTCATTTCCGATGGATTCTATGAATTTCAAATTTTCTGAACATGAATAATTGATTTCCTTCAGCTTGATTTCCCACTCTAATTTAAAATAAATAATGAGATGATTTTGAACAAAGTCAGAATTTTGATAAATCAAAGGAAGAATTTGAAGATTCATGAGGTAAAATCTACAGACAATTTTCTTCTAGGTACGCATTTACAAGTTCATTTTCCTCTATTTTTAGTTTCTTTTTTCCTTAGTTTATTTTTTATTCTTGTTATGTTTTATTTGAAGGTTTTCATTTGTTTTCAAAACTTGAAGTAAGCAACAAACTGATTTCAAATTTGCAACAGGTTCAGGGAAATTTTATTTGTGATTAATTAGAATTTGAGAATTCTTTAACTTTGCTTTCATTCATTAGGAATCCCAATAGAAATTTAAAACAATATCGCAATATTTAAATCAGAAACATTTCAATTTGATATTGCTCATACTACAGTGAATATATATTTGCAATATTCTCATCCCGCTCATCTTTGTCAATTATTTCATTTTGATATCACATCATCCATATCACAACCATTTGTATCATAATATTTCATCAGAAGTAGCTCTTAGCATTTTCTGATAACAAATTGCTGATGCAAAACTGCCGATGTGTTACCTCACTCATTCTCTCATAAAATAATATATGGCATTTCACATATTAGAGGTTTTTAGTTGAATACACTTACATTATCTTGAATCACCAATCTCCGATAAAATGACTTTACCAATATTGTGCTGTCTACATAATTCAGAACCCGATATGAAATTTAAATCAATTTCATAAGAAATATCGCTTCCATTCAATTGCAATAATGGTGGGGGCATAATTTTAAAAGTACTGATGTCTTGGATCCGATATGATATTAAATTCTTATAATAAATATATCGAGTCTATTCTTCATCGCATATTAGCGTATCAAGAATATTACATCCTGTACTTAATTTTGTCGATCATCGATTTCTTTTGAGACCCAAAGACTGTCCCACCTAATAGCCATGTCATCTATCGCATTCTCACTATTGCAAGAAGCATATTGACATTTCCAACATGACTATTTTCAAATATTCCGATATGCCAATATCACAATCGCTTCAACGCATTTTTATTCATGGTCATATCGCTATTCCAAATCTATGATACACGATGTACGATGTGTGATGTGCAAAGTATAAAGCACGATGTGACTATTCCCTGATCCTTGATATAACAATTATTCAATATTGTGATCGCTTCATCTCATCGCATATATTCTCATCACATGTTCTCATATCGTCAATTCACCATTGCAACTTCCAATGTGATAGACTCAAACGCATGCCTCTATGACATTAACATTTAATTGATATATGGCATATCAACTGTTATGAAACTAGCTCAAGAAAAGATAGAAAAGATAGATCAACACCTTAGAATTCAGCCTCTTCGAGGGGGAAACCTCCTTTACATTACATAAATAAACAATTCTTGGATGATAGAAATGACAAATCCTCCTTTCTATATATAGGATTCTAAGGTGTCACAATATAACCCAGCCGACCTAACAATAATAATAGATAGCCACAAAAATAACCATAGAGGGATTCTATGGGGCACAGTAATAACAATATGGGGACAATAGGGGCACAACAATATTAATAAGGAGTACAACTACAATAGTAATAGGGTAATCACTAGTATTATAGGGACCCAACATGCCCCTCTCCTTCAAAAAAGTGTTGTCCTCAACACTTGAGTAGTTCTGGATACTTTTGTATACAATTCTCATCCTCCCATGTGGAATCTTCAGTGGATAAGTTCTTCCACTT
>APFE030633894.1:25078-35871 GCA_000404065.3 Pinus taeda | reverse complement strand
CAGGATGTTCAGAAATGGGATTTTGGAGCATGGATGGAGGGAAAAAGATGGAGGAATGGGTATGGAGGTGAAATAGGTGTGTGAAGAGGTCCAGGACTTGGGGAATGGAGTTGAGGAGTGGCAACGATGGTGGGATTTGTTCAAGGAAGACTGAAGCAATGTTGCACAAAAATTAGGGTTTTGAAAGCAAATGGTAAACGTGAGGCAAGGATTCTAAGTAGAGGGTCGAGTGGATGGTGTTGATGGAGAATAAGCAGATGAAGAAGTGGTACAGGTGCTCTGTAAGTCGTTTTTCCAATCTGAACCAACAAAGACTTGTAAATTCAAAGACCTAGTTACGTTGACCTAATATGCTAGCTGCCAATAAAGAGAATGAACAGAAGTGTGACATGCAATGAAACCATGTATTTTAACTCATGCAACTAAGAAAACGAAAGTATGAACTTGTAATCAACTTCTACACATGAAAATCAAACACTAGTGATTGCATGGCAAAGCAAAATTAGTGTTTTTGTGGGCAGCAAAGTCATCCTAGTCACAGCTCATGATCCCACTGAGGGAGAGGTGAAACCACAGATGTTTGATGGCCCTTTTCTTGAAGCTTTTTCTGTTAACAACCTATCAACTAAATCTGAGCATGAAAAGCTATTTTAATCATCAAAAACAACCTAAATAACAAAACAAGGTTTAAATCTAAATAGCAGATTTTATTCTAAGAATGCAACAAAGACACATGAAAGTAAACAAAGGAGATACTGGGCGCTTGAGATGGGCCCAACCCCAAGAGATACAACCTCCTAAGAGAGATTTAGAGCTGGTGCAAAGCTGGATTCATCTTTATTGATCGAAAGAAATGTTACATTCCAAAAACTGTCCACAAGGAGAACTTGAAAATGTGCTGAAAGCAAAGCTAATCTATTGCCTAAAAATCGAACTACAAAATGACTACAAAATGGCTAACTATTGGCTAGCCAAAATGACTAACTGAAATGAGGCCCTAAGCCCTCTTATTTATACAAATTGAGGACCCCAACAGTCTTCCTAAACTTTAGGGACTCAGCTACCCAAAACTTGTAGTTAACAACAGTCCTACTTGACTTGCTTGGCTGCCGTTGTGCTAATTGATTTGGTGGCCCTTGAACTCCGACCTGATGGTGGAGAATTTGAGGTAAGGGCCCATAAATGAAGGGGACACCTTCCTACAAATCCTCTCCTTTGTTCTCCCACGAATTTGGCTGCCAAGTGCTCATTAAAACCTTCAATTTTATGTCCAAATTGACCAAAAAGGCTACACAAAGCACACATTAGACTTGTTGGCATAATGACTAACCCAATTCACTCTATTAGCATAAATATAATCAAAGACATGCAATAAACTAGCGAGAATGGTGGATTAAGTCAAATTAGGAGGTTGAATGAGCCCATATAATTATCCATTTTTAGGGCTCATCATCACCCCCCTACTGAAAGTGTTGCTCATCCTCTGAGCAACCAATCTATCTCCTCATATTTGATGGCCCTAGTGGCCTCCCTGTCATGCTAAGATTCTGAAGTGATGTCCTCTTCTCGGTCATGAAATCATGCTTTTCTCTCTGCTTCTTCCCACTGCCTGCTCCTTTTGCTAGAGAATTCTCAGCTTTGGTATGATTGTGAAAGTATATTCAATCAGATGGTGGCAATGGTGGTGAAAGGAGATGAAACCAGTGGAGGATGGAAGAAAATATTGGTTGCATGCCTCCTCAATAGACTTCAAGCTTCAAATCCCTCTCCATAATCGATTCTGGTCTACCCAAAGGCTCTATAGGATGTTTCTGATAGAAATACAGAACTTCCTGTAGAAAGTCCTATAGCTTCCTGTAGAAGGTTGAACCATGATTAAATTTTGTCTAAACCCTAAAAAATGAGTGTTCATGGAGGGGATGGATGTGAGGATGCCTCGGAACTTGGTAGGGACCCTTCTGCTTGTGTTTGGAGGCCCCTTCCCGCATTGTGTACCTGCAACCTGCAACAATTACCAGGGATTAAACTTGTTTTTTTCTCTCTGTTTCTTCCTTCTTTCTCTTTCTTGCTTTTCCTCTTGCTTTTCCTGTGATGGTCTGCCCTAGGTTTTCTTTCCCTTAGCTTCCTCACCCTTAGTTTTCTTCTCTGCCTCAATATCTTGCTTCCTCACGCTCTGTTTTGGCTTGTGCACTGATCAGAATGGGAATTTTGTATATGGTTTCGTCCCCAGAACGTGGAGGACAATATCCCCCAAGTGTTTGTTCTTTGCAAACCATTCAACCAGTCCTGTCATGTTTTTCACTCTATCGATTCTTGCCATAGAAAAGATAATGGGCTCTTTACGGTCATTCAAAATACACATGTGTTCATTTGTCTGTTCAGGATTGAACAAGAGTTCCTCAATTGAACCATGTAAAGCAGTAAGACGATGTTGCTTCTCTGTATAACGGAAATAAATCTGCATGTCTGCTCCAGGAGAAACAATGTTGAATTTGGGATCAAAAACATCAATTCCATGAACGACATGATAAAGAACAGGAAGGGTGAAAGTAGTGTGGCTCTCATACTGTCCAATAGTATCCCCGCTTCTAGCAATCTCTTGATATGTGCTAGTGATAATTAAAATTTGCAGGATTCATTGCAATTAGATCTGCAGTAAACTGGCAAGAGAAATGGTATTTTCCTTCATATTTTTTCAGTATATGTCTGTATATGGGTATTTGGTCTTCTCCAAAGCTTGGGCTATTTTGCACTGAGTGATTCCTTGTCTATGTGAAATCAGAGATGCAACCAAATTTCCATCACTGTAATTGCCAATGATCAGATCAGGTTAACCTTTTAGCTCTGTTGTTACTTCATTTAATACATCCTCTAAAAATCTTTCCAAGTAAGGCCACACATCAAATCGAGAAACCCATTTCTACAGAACTCCTTTTTCTGTTCTGAAGGGTACACGGAGTATCCTTGAATGTTTTGTTCCACCAATTCTTTCAATTCGTTGATTGCATATTGTACCATAGGCCTCAGGAATAAAGCGAGTCACCACAATAATTTCAGGTTTGATGTCCAATCCTTGATGTTTTATTCTCAACAACATTTAATTCTCCAATGCATGGCCAAACAAGTCCACCACCTCAGGGGTTTCTCGTAATTTCTTGGAGTCTGAAGGTTCTTTTCTAATGAACCCTCCTAGCATGGTAAAAAAACAATGTTTTTGTTGTTCTGAACTTGCCTGCTCACGTACAGAAGGAGGACTTCAGGATTTCTCTACACAGAGCACAGAGCTACGTCTCCGTTATGCACACAGTCATATAAAATTCACAATTTTTCACCGGTGAGCCTTGACAGTGTCTCAATTTTTATAGGAAGGATTTTAATTCAAGACCCTGGAGAAAATCTCACATGCAGACCACGAAGACAATTCCAGGCAGCAATAAGAAAATGACTTCTGAATTCATAGAAAGACTTGCATTCACATTGTCCCTACCCCCTCAACATGTCGAATTCACCAACTTTTGAATTATTTGCATGGGAAAGTAATGTTCAGGCCTACCTCTCTGAGAAACTCCAATTTGTCAAAGAAAAATCCAGGCTTTTCTGCGCTGGAATGTTGTTTTCTGTGTTTCTTGTACAAGACTTCCTGTAGAAACGCCTGTAGAGCGCGACAGGCGGGAATTTTTTAAGAAATGACATAAATCTCGAGAAACCAGGCAGGAATCTTGCAGAGGACCACTGGTTAACTGATCTGGACGTGGTGGACGTGTGCTCCAGTTGTGACCGCAGTTGAACAGAGGGTGGTGAGAGTCAGCCAAGTATCATTTAATTTTGGCGTGATTTGTGGTGAGGTAGTGCAATGGCCAAGCATACGTGGCCACATGCAGATGACAGTGCTATGATGAGCTACATGTCCTCTTCTCGTAATCAGTTGCACTAGAGTTAAAATCTCTACCATTGTCTGTTTTTTTATTTTTTTATTTTTTATATTTTTTTAATTCCCGTGACTGACTACACACATGCACTGATGATACCTGGATGAGTGCAATAAGACTTGCTACCTTTTTGGCTGAATCCCACCATCTCATTCGTTCATGCAGTGCTTATATTAGATTCATGCAATAGAGGAACAAGTTTTAGTCACGTACCTGGCGTCAAATGGTTGTTGTGAGGTGCTTTTTTCTACTGCATTCATCTGTTTCAGTGGTTGCATGATGGATCCTTTGTGCTATAAGCTCTTTGCTGTTTGATGTATGGTTATTTTTCTTGTGCAGGTATCCTCTAGCTGGATCTAAGTTGCAGGAGTTCATTTCCACGTTCAGATCTGCACCCTCAAGCTGTTGCTGCTGAATTTTCACAGGACCAAAACTTGTTTTCGCCATTTCTCCCAAACGATAGATTGAATCGATCTGAAACTTTCTGAGCATGTTCCTATCATCATGATGCACCTCCCATAGCAAAATTGCGATCAATGTATGCACATATTTCTAGAAAAATGGAAAATGGCTAAAGATTTCAGAGATCAATTTCTCGGAAATTGTGCATTAGAATTGGCTAAAACTGCTTGGGTAGGTTACTATCACCTATATGCATCTCCCCATGAAACAGGTTTTGAAACGGATGCACATATATGGAGAAAATGCAAAAATGGTTGATCATGATGGAGGCTAATTGCTTAGAAACCGTGCACCGGAATTGGCTGAAACTGCTCAGGCATGTTGCCATCACCCCTGTATGATTCCCCGTAAAACGGTTTTCCAAATGGATGCATGGTTTTCAAGTTATGAAGAAAACAAATTTTAGCACTAGGTATTTTTGTTTCAAGGCATTCTGCAATTTTTTGCATGGAAAGAAAGACTGAGCTTGGGCTGTGATGCAGGCATGGAGATGATGGAGGAGGAGTTTGAATATTGCAGGAGGACTTCTAAACCCTTGGGGAAGCTACCATGTTCGCCAAACCACCTTTTTGAAATCCATTTCTAGCTTCCTATAATTTCTACAGGAACTTCCTGTAGAAGCACAATGTAGAAGCACAATGAGGTGGAAAAAATGATGGAAAAGGGTGAGGGATGGAAGCATGTATGCTTGCAGGCCTAAGCAATAGATTTCAAGCTTTAGATTCCCTTCCAAAATCGAATCTAGCTTGCCTAAAGGTTCTACAAGATGTTTCCTGTAGAAATACAGAACTTCCTGTAGAAATGCCTGGAACTTCCTGTAGAAAGCCCAATTTTAAGAAAGAAGCACAATGCGATGGAAAAAATAATAGACAAGGGCGAGGGATGGAAACATGGATGCTTGCAGGTCTCATGGACATATTCCTAGCCTTCTGGTCCTCTTCAGAGATTGATTTTGGCTTGTTTGTAGGCAGACACAGAACCTCCTATAGAAAACACAGAACTTCTTGTAGAAGACACAGAACTTCCTTTGTCTTTGCTTTGAGCGATCCTCCTGACCTGCAATGTCCTTGCTACAGCCCGCAATTATTCAATGGAAATTAGGTTTATTTTTCTTTTTCTTTTTCTCTTTTTTTTTTTGAAAAACAACTAGGGTGCCTCATGGAGGTTTTCACCCTCATTGCCTGCCCTAGTCGCCTCCAAGGGAGGTTTTCACCCAAGGATCTTATTCTTTTTTCTTTTCTCCTTTTTGTTTTCCCACCCACTGACCGCCTCATGGAGGTTTTCAATCAATGAGCCAATCTAAGGCGCCTCCGAGGAGGTTTTTACCTTAGATTTTTCCTTTATTTCCATTTTTTTCATTTTTTTCATTTTTTTTTTTTTTTTCATTTTATTTTTCTACCCTACCCTACATGAAAAACAAAATCGTTCTCAAGTATAAGAATACTTCCAATGAAGCCATGTGCACATCGAGATTAGAGACAAAATGATGTAACGGCTTGAAATGCATGCTTTGAGAGCTATCCGGATTTTAGAGACCAAATGATTTGACTTTGAAGGGATCAAACACAGCTGAGGAAGAGAGTACCACTGCAACTTAGTGACTGTATGGAACCATATCTCAATATAACTTTGATATCCTTGGTTCTTTTTCTGATCTGGATCATTCTTCATATCTTCTTTTATCATGACTTTCTCATCTTCCTCTTTTTGTTGATCTTTCTCTTGAATACATGGAGGATCTGACGGTAACCATGAAGGAGCTCTCTCGATCTCTAATTCTGATGTCGTCTCTTCATCAAGTGCAACCCATGGTTCTTTGATCTCTTCTTTTGCTAGATGTGGTCCTTCAATGCTTTCAAGATAATCTCTTTTTTGCAATACTCTTTCTGAGCCATGGTGGATATCATTGAGCTCAAGAGGAGTCATTTGGACATGTTGTATCTCAGATTTGCAATTGGATTGAGCTAATCCATTGTATGGTTTTTGGAATGGTGGTACAAGTGGTTGAGTGGAGGTGTATATTTGAGATGGATGTGGATGGGGTTGTGGTTGGGCAGGCATTTGGGGTTGCCTTGGTGGATTAGGAGGCGATGGTTGCAGTTGAGCAGGTGGTGGAGGAAAAGGAGCAAGAAGAGTGTTGTATTGGGGCTTCCACTCCTGATGAGGTGCATTCCACTGAGGTTGTGGCTGAGCATAAGAGTGAAACGAATGAGCAGCTGTTTGGGCATAATATGGATCTGTGAAGGAACAAGGAGGAGGTGTGAACCAGGAAGGATGAGCAGGGGGACCCCAAGAAGGCATGAAAGTGGCTTGATAGGGGTCATAATAGGTCTTGGATGTCCCTTGCAGTTCCTGCTGGTAAGGGTATGGGTCCATGTGACCTCCTTTGGTTCATGAAATAGAGTGGTTCAGTGACTTCTTTGGCCCTTTGATATGCAGCTTTGATTCCAGGCAAGGAAGGGCATTGATCTGTAGGATGGTATTCTTCACAGACAAAACACACTTCTATGGAATACAATGGACATCCGTTCCTAGGATGCTTTCTAGTGCACTTGGGACAAAAGATGGCCAAAGCCCTCTTAGCTTCCTCTTGCTTCTTTTGGATCTGCAAGGTATCCAGTTGCATGGCAAGAAATTGCCTCATATCACTTTTGAAATCTTCCATCTGAGTTGCAAATTCGTTTTTGGATAAGGTACTGCTCTCAACATTTTTGTTTGCAGCCATTTGCTCTAGAGGAATGTTTTCTTCTTCTTCTCCCCTAAAGGTTCTTCAAATATGTCTTGATGTGCTCCTAGGGGTTCTTCTCAATCACAACCATTGAAGAAGAGAGAAGGTTGGCTGTGTGAAGCAGTGGGGGTGTTGTGAAATCAATTTTCTAACTTATCTCTACTCCTACAAGGCATGAAAGAAAATCTTTTTGGTTGATTTTTGTTTTTTTTTTTTCTACTTGTACCTGCAAAACTGAAATAGATTGAACTACAACTAATTATCTTGTTCAAATGAAAATGCGAAATTGAAATGAAAGGAGGAAAGGACTAATCTATTTCGTCGAAATGAAATTGTAGGAATGAAATGCTAGGCTGCACTTGCGGAATTGAAATGCTAATCTATGAAAGCAGGAAATGTCTAGTCTACTTTTGCGGAAATGAAATTGCAGAATGGAAATGAAATAAACTATTTGGAAGAAGGTTGTAGTAGAAAATAGAAGAAAAGCAACAATCAACAATACTCTGACACTTCCCCGACAATGGCGCCAAAAAGATGGTGGGCTCCAGTATTGCAGCAATAATGCTGCAACTCCTGGGACTCCCTTCTTTACTTTTATCAACCCAGTTGTTCGTAACAAACTTGGAAGCGACGGTGCTGTATGCACAAGAACTAGTTCTTGCCGCAGTTGTCACTTGGTCAGCTGGCATAAGTCCGCTAGGGGCTTTAGCTAACTTCTATGAGCTCTTAGAAGAAGCTTTCTAATTGATGGATTAAAGCTAACTCAAAGGAAGCTAATCTACTTGCGAAAAGAGATTGAAAAACTAAAGGAAAGTGCAAACCCTAACAAACCCTAATTCTACAAGCTAGTCGTACTGATGCAAAGATGAGAGTGCAAACTACTGAAAGAGATGTCATTACTTCTATGAAGGTAAAATACATGTGTTTAGACTACCTTTGTCCTAAGAAAACATCTTTTTGTATTTTTGATTAAGTTGTCAATTTTATCATGCATATGCTTGAACTGTGCTTTACTGTGCAGGGGTGGATCAAGGAGGAGAAATGCTTAGAAAAGGTTGGAAAGGTTCAGAGAGGGTCTAAGGAGTCCATAACACCCTTCCAGAGAGTTTCACAAAGTTTGGCTATCAAGAAACCTCATTTGTGAGCTTCTACAGGAAGTTTGCAGGGGTTCTACAGGATGTTCAAGAATTTCTACAAGATGTTTTGTAATTTTTCTACAGGATGTTCAGAAATGGGATTTTGGAGCATGGATGGAGGGAAAAAGATGGAGGAATGGGTATGGAGGTGAAATAGGGGTGTGAAGAGGTCCAGGACTTGGGGAATGGAGCTGAGGAGTGGCAAGGATGGTGGGATTTATTCAAGGAAGATTGAAGCAATGTTGCACAACAATTAGGGTTTTGGGAGAAAATGGTAAACATGAGGCAAGGATTCTAATTAGAGGGTGGAGTGGATGGTGCTGATGGAGAATAAGAAGATGAAGAAGTGGTACAGATGCTCTGCAAGTCGTTTTTCCAATCTGAACCAACAAAGACTTGTAAATTCAAAGACCTAGTTACATTGACCTAATATGCTAGCTACCAGTAAAGAGAATGAACAGAAGTGTGACCTGCAATGAAACCATGTATTTTAACTCATGAAACTAAGAAAACGAAAGTCTGAACTTGTAACAAACTTCTACACATGAAAATCAAACACTAGTGATTGCATGGCAAAGCAAAATCAGTGCTTTTGTGGGCAGCAAAGTCATCCTAGTCACAGCTCCTGATCCCACTGAGGGAGAGGTGAAACCACAGATGTTTGATGGCCTTTTTCTTGAAGCTTTTTCTGTTAAAAACCTATCAACTAAATCTGAGCATGAAAAGCTATTTTACTCATCAAAAACAACCTAAATAACAAAACAAGGTTTAAATCTAAATAGCATATTTTATTCTAAGAATGCAGCAAAGACACATGAAAGTAAACAAAGGAGATACTGGGCGCTTGAGATGGGCCCAACCCCAAGAGATACAACCTCCTAAGAGATATTTAGAGTTGGTGCAAAGCTGGATTCATCTTTATTAATCAAAAGAAATGTTACATTCCAAAAACTGTCCACAAGGAGAACTTGAAAATGTGCTGAAAGCAAAGCTAATCTACTGCCTAAAAATCGAACTACAAAATGACTACAAAATGAATACAAAATGACTAACTATTGGCTAACCAAAATGACTAACTGAAATGAGGCCCTAAGCCCTCTTATTTATACAAATTGAAGACCCTGACAATCCTCCTAAACTTTAGGGACTCGACTGCCCAAAACTTGTAGTTAACAGCAGTCCTACTTGACTTGCTTGGCTTCCCTTGTGCTAATTGATTTGGTGGCCCTTGCACTCCGAGCTGATGGTGGCGAATTTGAGGTAAGGGCCCATAAATGAAGGGGACACCTTCCTACGAATCCTCTCCCTTGTTCTCCCACGAATTTGGCTGCCAAGTGCTCATTAAAACCTTTAATTTTGTGTCCAAATTGACCAAAAAGGCTACACAAAGCACACATTAGACTTGTTGGCATAATGACTAACCCAATTCACTATATTAGCATAAATATAATAAAAAACATTCAATAAACTAGTGAGAATGGTGGATTAAGTCAAATTAGGAGGTTGAATGAGCCCATATAATTATCCATTTTTGGGGCTCATCAATAATACTTTGGTGATAATTTATTATCCTTCTTAGATTGCTTGAGGGACATTTTCTTATATGGTTGTAGCCGTAGGAATACCCAATCACCTACATCAAAACTTGTTTCACTGCGATGTTGATTTTCCTGTTGTTTCATTCTATTTTGTGCCAACACGAGGTTATCCTTTAAGAGTTGGAGGACTTGTTGTTGATGTTCGATGTGATGTTCCACTTCCTAAACCTTAGAATTTTCTCTTCAATATGATGTGATGGATGGTGACTGATACCCATAAAGTGCCATAAATGGGGTCATTTTTTTTGTTGTATGGAAGGAAGTGTTATACCACCATTCAGCCAGAGGCAACCATTTGACCTATTGTGTATGTTTATCATATATAAAGCAACGAAGATATCCTTCCAAACATTTGTTTACTATCTCAGTTTGCCCATCAGATTGAGGATGATAAGATGAGCTATGAGCTAACTGAGTACCAAGGCAAAAAATTAATTCTGTCCAAAAATTTCCAGTGAAAATGGGATCTCTGTCACTTACAATAATCTTTGGGTTTCCATGTAGCTTTTGAATTGTTCCATAAATGCAGTGGAAACTGTACTGGCTTTAAATGGATGTGATAATGCACAAAAGTGTGCATACTTGGTAAGTCTGTCAACTACCACCATGATGACACTCTTTCCCTCAGACTTGGGTAAACCTGTGATAAAAATCCATTGAAACCTCCTCCCAATGTTGGCTTGGAATGGATAAAGGTTGTAATAGACCCGGTGTCTTAATTGTTTCAACTTTATTTTGTTGGAAAAACCAAACATTCTGCCAAAAACTTTTGAATATCTAATTTAAGGCCATCCCAAAAAAATTCTTTCTTAACCCTGTGGTAAGTTTTTAAAAGTCCCGAGTGCCCTCCTAAGGGAGAAGTGTGCAATTCCATAAGAATCTTTTGTTTTAGCTGGGAATTCTTACAGAGGTATAAGCGATATTTGTACCATAACGAATC
>APFE030633894.1:0-16314 GCA_000404065.3 Pinus taeda | reverse complement strand
CAGAAAAAAGTTATAGCGAAAATGCCACGATGACCTATTTGGAGCAGCGAAACCCTAGAACTTGGCTCTGATACCAAAATGTTATGAAACCAGCTCAAGAAAAGATAGAAAAGATAGATCAATGCCTTAGAATTCAGCCTCTTCGAGGGGGCAACCTCCTTTACATTACATAAATGAACAATTCTTGGATGATAAAAATGACAAAGCCTCATTTCTATATACAGGAGTCTAAGGCGTCACAATATAACCCAGCCGACCTAACAATAATAATATAAAGCTACAAAAATAACAATAGAGGGATTCTATGGGGCACAGTAATAACAATATATGGACAATAGGGGCACAACAATATTAATAAGGGGTACAACTACAATAGTAATGGGATAATCACTAGTATTATAGGGACCCAACATCAACAAAGGTGAAAATTTGGCAGATTGAACTTTAACTATGATGAAGAAACATGCAATATGAATCATCTGATAAAGCGTTGTGTTATTTTAAAAGCAATCTTAGGTAACTGCTATGGTACTAAAGCAATTGATGACAAATTTGTAGCATATTTAAATCATTTCGATTTCTCATATATTTCAATTTTAAATATATAATTCCATAATTAATATGAAATTCAAGATCTCTCTACCTTCACACTTAAATTTTATTATCTTGGATTTGGTCTTAATTCTAGACAATTTATATAAAACATATAATATTTTGAGAACATTCGTCACTGCAGATTCTCATTCCCATTTCTGATGCATTTGTTTTAATTTCGATTCCCTTGAACACAAAGCATTCCCTTTTTACATTTCACTGCTTGTTTTAGTTTAAATCAAATAAATAAAGATTTTGGGTTATAGGATTTTGGTTAGTTTGTGTTATGTACCTAGGGGGGATAATATGGGGTACCGAGGGAGGTACCCAAGGTGATAATGTAATAATGGGATGGGCCATAGTAATAAATAAGGTGGTTAACCCATGTCATGTAAGGGACCACAAGTAGTTAATAATAATGTAATGGGCCCATGGTATTAGTTGAGGGTATGAGTAAACCATGGTAATGATGCATGGTATTGTATGTATGAGGCCTATATAGAGGCTAAAGACTCCACATGGAGAGACATGAAGAGAAATAGTCTTGTATGAACAAGCATATGGCTTGTGGAGTATTCTCCTTCCTTAAGGAGTGAATGTATGGTGTTGCCCTACCTTAAGGGTTTTGATAATAAAGAAGCATTTCATTCTATTTTTATCTTGTTATTCTTGGGTTATTTCTATTATCATAGTATTTTTGGTTTAGATTTACAACAAGTGGTATCAGAGCTACAACAGTTTGATTTCTTCATGTTTTAATGTTAACTAAAAGAAGAAGTCAATTAGTATTGTAGAAAATGATACCTCTCAAGTAAGATCAAATGCAATTATCCAATGGTAAGATTCATGTACCCACTTTCATTAATTCTCATTTCATTACTTTAGTTTCAGTTTTGTTTTTAAATTTCGTTGATATATAAATCTGTTTTGCAGCTCTTCATAAAAGCTTTCAATCCTCTACCAGATCATATTTTGGAAGCTCTATACTCTTCTCTTAGTTTTATTTCAAGAAGCATTAGTAATCTTCATTGGAAACAAGTACACTAGGAAGTTTCTGAACCTTTAGTTTGTTTATTTAAGCATTCATTTTATTAGAAAATGATTATGATGATCCTTTGAAATAAGGAGATTGACATCAAACAAAAAGTTTTCATTGTCACTGAATTTTATCATCACTGCTATCTAAAAAGCCTAAAAAATTTACAACCGTGCAAGGTATAATTTATCTGAATCTTGACATAAGAAGGAATGGCTACATGATTATTTTCCTTTACTTCACTTTGTTGAGACATTGGTATAAACATTCTTGTTAGAGTTTATCTTTCAAAACTTGGATTTTCCTTTCCACTTTTAAATTTCTTCATTTTTATTTTTGTTTGCTAATTTATTTTTTCTCACTTTAAATTAAGAATTATTTTCCTTTGGTTTTTGGTTTTAATTTTGGTGACTCTGGCATGATTTATATGGAAGGTCTTCTTGTTACCTAACAATGGTCAGCATACATAGGGAAAAATTGTTAATAGTCTACTATTAGCTAATTTTCTTAAATCTCTTAATAAAGTTTGTTTTTCTTATTATAAAGGTAGACATACTTAAGGAAAAGATTACAAAACATGAGAAGTTGGGAAAGTATCATAAAATCTGAGGAAATTCTTTCTCCATCAAAATTATAATTATTTTGAGATTTCACTATTTTATTAAGATTTTTCAAAGTTCTATTATCAGTCAAAAAAAGTTATTTTTAACCAAGTAAAGACACTTTACAGCAAAACACCTTTAACTTTGAAATTGTCATTTTTAACTCTTAAGGAGTCAATGATTTTCGATGTCCAAAAAAAGTCTTATTTTTCTAGAGTGTAATCCAAAAATATATTTAAACTTAAAAGATAAGAGGTCTCATCATGAGCCTGCTTACCATGATCATAGGGTGTTCAGTCCAATTATAAACAGTGAATGATATTGTCAACTATTTGGCTACCAAATTAGGACAATGGATTTTAAGAATATATATATATAGACACACACACACACACAACATATTTATCTCTAGGTCAACAATTCTTAAATATATGGGATTCTGAATCATTGATTATTAAAAGGTAACCCTGTCGAGACTATAGATGTTTGCTGGCCGCAGTGGCTCTACCTGTGACAAATGAGTATATTTTAAAAGTTAAGTTATAAAGTGACCCCTGCTTTATCTCTACAACTAATTAATGACTAATATAGAGTTTTGAAATATTTTAATTTATGAGAAATTTTAAGAAAAATTACAGTAAGATGATTCTTGCTTTTATTCAGATTAATGAACCTAGTCAAGCATTCCAAAAAAATAATTTCTCTTCTTTAATTATTTTTACTTTAATTTTAGGAAAATCTCATTCATATCAAACAGAGATAACTGGTTCTGTCGGTCGGCCCATTGTTGTGGTAAAACACAACCCCCCCCCCCATTTTTGACTTGTTCACCTCAAATAATGGGGACCCATTCTATAAAATTTTTGGCTAAATGCCTTTTAGGATTTTTATTAAGTTGATTATCTTACGATTTTGTTAACTTTTCATTTTCTTTAGATTCTCGTTTTGATTGTTTTGTTAAGATCGATTTTTTATAAGCTTTCCATTGATACTTGTTTTACCTCATTTGGTCAACTGGTTTGTAAATGGCACTCCTTTGAAGTCCAATTATTTATGTCATCTGGATTAAAAATGAGTAAAATGTACGATATTTTTTTTTGTAATTAAATTAGTTTAATAATGCATTTATTTTAAATATTAACCACTAGTTAGTTATTACTAACATTTTTCATTTTTATACTTATATAACCAAATTATGAAGCCTTGGTATTTTTGTAATTTACTCCAATTTTCAAATAAATTACAAATCTCAAAAACCCAAAATGTCAAAATAACTATAGTTTTATTTTTATTAAAGTCACTATAGTTTAAATATGAAAATACACTTTAGATAATTTCTTAATTTAATTAAACATCATTAATAAAACCAAAAATAAAAATGATATTTAATATTAAACTTAAATTAATTAATTAATTAAATTAAAATTATATATATATAATATATATTATTATATTATAATAAAATTTTATATCAGATCGCATGTTCGCATCACAAGTTTTCAATTCATACACTTTTTAAAATTTCGATAACCCTCACCCTCCGATCTACGATTCCGAGGATCAAAAGCGCTTGGGGCATTGACCATAGTCATCACAATACTTTAAGTTGTTTTTTTAATTAAAAGTCACTCATATGTGTGTGAAATAGTGGAAGTAGGATAGTTATAATATTAATTTAGTTATTAATATTAGAATAATATTTAATATTTAAAAATAATTAATTTTAAATATTTAAATTAATTAATTTATAAAATATAAGTTAATTAAATTATAAAAATAATTATTAGATAATATAAAATAGTTATCAACCGTTAATTATATAATATAGTTAGATTAATATCATTATAAATAAGTTATTAATTAATTAGTTTAATTATGATTAAACTTTTAAATAAGTATTAATTATGAAATATTTAGAGTCTAATTTAGGACTAAATCTTTTAACTAAAATTATGATGTTTTACTCCTTCAACAAAAATTCTAGAATTATGTCATATTTCACTCAACAACTTTGGAAGCTCATAGGTTGAATTAAACTTGGCCAAATGAGGCCCAGGATGACTCATTGGAAAAATAAAATCAAGGAGAACATTTCTGAGGAGGTTTCACTAATAGATTTGGTGTTTTATTAAGTCGAAAATTAGGCAGAAGATCAAGCTTCAAATTTTTAAAACAAAATCAATTTTCTAAGTTTTATTTTCTGCATTTTCATTTGTCCAAGCCTCTTCTGAATGCAAATCCATTCACCAATGATATATTTAGCCAATTAAACCATCCCAGGCATCAATAGAAAGATTATATTTTATTTTCAATTATTTAATTAATTGCATTTGGTTGGATTTGCTTTAAATGCCAGAAATGACATTTTGTTTTTATTGTTGCATCTTAATTTATTTTAATTTCTTTTTGCAAGAAAATAGAAGAATAGATATGGAGAAAAAGATCTCAGTCAATGAGAATTCTCTAGCTATTAAATATTGGAATTTTGAGCAAATAAAATTGGATTGGCCAGATTTTTCTTCAACAAACTTTCCTTTCAAAAATATCTTTGAAAATATTATAAATGAGAGATTGTAGAATGTAATAGGGGCTTCTCTCCTCTGCAATTCTGGAATTTTAAAATCACTTTTGTAATAAGGATTTAGAGTTATAGGTGGGAGGAGTGAAATTTCAGATATGGAGATTATTGAGGTTTTTCTTTTACATTTTGAGTTATATATAATGAAAAGAGTTTCCACTATTGTAGCTCTAGTTTTGAAAGCAGAAGCTTAGGCATTGTAAAGGACTATTAGAGACCAGAGCTGGAGAAATGGATTCAATAAATTGGTATTTTGAATACTATTGTTTTAAATGCTGGTTTCATTTTATGATGACAGAATTGTGCCAATTTACTTACATATTTGTGCACTTTTGTCGGTATGGGTAATTTGTCTCAATTTTATATTATTATTTATCTCTACTCCTATGGATTAAATTTTGATTTCTGAGTAACTACTTACTCATAAATTTGTCTTATAAAATTGATTTGTTGAATAGTGATATGTTGAGAACTTCTTCCACATATTATTGTTTAATAATTCAAGTTACTCATTAAATGATCAAAATCATTCTATGAACTTTTTTCTGAGTGTTGTTGATTGATTATTTCATTTAAGAGGTCTCAATAAGATGTGTTTTGGTATCCATAATATCAGTTAATTGAACTACTTCATTAACATGATATTAATTATAAAAAATACATATTTAAATCCCAATACTTTAAATATCTTGCTCTTGGTTGAGTTAGATCTATATCTACCTAATTGAGATAGGATTAAGATAGTTCCTTTTGCTTGCATCTTAGAATAAGTTTACATTTAGATAAATTTCTACATTCTTTTAAGTCCTCTTCCCAAAGAGGAAAACTTTAGTAGCGGATTGGCTGAACCCCAAATCAACTTAATGATCACTTTCTTACCTGATCAGCAAGAGGGTTGATCTGATGTCTCTTCTCCATTGGTGAATGAAAGTCATATTCTAAAGCCATTGGAAATTGAGAGAAGGCAACTAGACCTAGTTGAACCAGTCGGAACCACCATTCTAAATGAAAAAGGAGTTGCTTTAAGGTCTGGAACAGGTGGTCATCCCCCATGTTGTTGCAGCGGTTTTCGAGGCTTCAACACCTACATGGAAGAATTATTTTATTGTTACATCCATAATAACCAATCCGATGAAGATAATTATTTTATGAAACCATTTTGGAGTTGTTCACTTTAGTAATTACCATCACCAATACTCTGCCATCGACATCAGTCAAATCACCTCTGGTAAGTCATTCAAAAAATGAATATTGTATTTCTCATTATTTGGAAATTATAACAGTTAATGCGTCACTTTGTTTTGGCGGACGAGGACAGCCTTTTTCATTTAAGTTGGGGGAAAAAAATAATTTCATGATCCCTAACATAACTCGGTTTAAAGTGACAATACCCATTAATCATTACCACTATGCATGATCACTCACCTCATTAATTCAAACTACATCTAACAAAGATTTTCATACCCTTCAAATTAATGATGATGATACTTTGCATAGTGTAAACTATATGATTTAATATCCTTTATTGTTACATAATGTCCACCCCGATGTAAGCTTTGCACCCTCACTGCATAAATTCTTCAGGAATTTTGACAGTGAGCAGACAAAAATTCACAGTCGCTGGTTGCGAAAATTAATGTGAGGTTGGTAACAGTGAAGGATGGGGGGAGTAGTGGTAAGACACAAACCAGATTCCATTGAATCTTTGGATAAATGCCCAAAGCAGATCAAATCTTTAGGGAAGCAATATGGATTGAATTTTTCCAGCAACTTAGGGGGCCAGATGACAATGTTGCCCTGGAATTCACCCGAAATTTAAACGGGAATCAAACGAAGGTTAAAGGAATAAGAATGGAGGTTACAGAGGAAGTAATTGCTCAAGTAACATCACTTCAAACTAAGGCAAAGAGGTGGTTCAATAGTAAATTCAATGATGTCTGCCTTAAAGATGAATCTTTAGAGGGGGAGAAAAATTGGTTAAGAAAGCAAGAGGAATTGACTGCCTTTCCGTTCCTCATCCATGGAGTGATGTTTCCCTGTTTATAATTAAGTACATTACATGTGAGGGGCACTTGAAGATACTCTTTAACTATCATTTTCCATTGCTGATCCATCTTCGGCATGGGAAATTGGTCAATCTCCCCTATTTCCTATTGGAAAATTTGAGACATATGGCTTCAGCGGTAAAGGTATCCTCTCATCCAAAGAGTTGTGTTACCAACCATGGACTTATAAAGTTGAAATTCATAGATGCTCTAGAGCGTCAAGGAAGAAGTTGGGAAAATTTTGTTGGTGAAAGCACAAAAGCCCCATGACAAGAAGAAGTTGAAATTCCCACAAATGCTTCGGGGCAAGCTGACATAGATAAGGAGCAGCGATAGTATTCGATAGTTAGAATCAAGAAACGTCACTTGAGAGACCAGTGGGTGGAAGAAAACCAAAGAGAAGGGTTAAGGTTGTCACTCAACCAACGCCAATGCCCTCGCCACCAAAGAAGCAACCAGCACCCTCACCACCGAAGAAGAAACTAATACCCTCGCTACCAAAGAAGAAACCAGAACCCTCGTTGTCAAAGAAGAAGCTAGAACCCTCATCATCGTCTAGAAAGAGGTCAGGCGAGAAAGAAGAGAAAAAGGAGAAGCCGAAGAAAAGGAGGCAGACTAAATAGGAAGATTCTTCTTCACCTGGTAACGATGAAACCCAAACTCTCTTACTTAAAATTGAGAAATTAGAAGTAGAAAAAATGAAATTGAAACAGAAATTTGGGGGACGAAAATTGAAAATGAAGGCCCTGGATATTAAGACATTAGACAAGGTTGTTGATAAACTGGGATTAGAAACCACCTAGGGACCTATATGTATAACATGTGTAGAAGGGTTGGCAACAACATGGTATAAAATATGCATTGAAAACACTATTTTTGAAGGTACCAAAACATAACCATGTGAGGCTAAAACACAAGAACCAGAAGTTGAAACGGAGTACCCCATGAGTTTCAACATAGAAACTAACACACAAGAACTAGTCAACGATGTTGTTGTTACACAAGAACTAGTAGTTGAGGCATAAGATTTTGGGGAAGAATAATTGGGAGTTTCCCCACAAAAACTTGTCAATGAAGCCGTTGTTACACAAGAACCAGCAGTTGAGGCAGAATGAGTCAAAACACATGATGTTGTCACGCCCTCCACCGCTATCGCACATGAAATTTCACAAGACCCTGAAGTAGGGTGGAGGTCAAAAAAACTTTTCTTAATTTCATAAGTGCAGAATTGGAAACAAATAGCACTTCACCTAAAGAAGGGGAGGATCTCTTTAGAATAACACTAGAAAGTTATTCATAACCTCAAAGATCAATGGGCTAAACAATTACTGACAAAAGAATAGGTAAAGTGGGAAACAAGGAAGGATTCAATGGAGAAAGAAAAACATAGATAACAATGTCAAAAAGACGTTGCAAGGCCGACTGAGGAGAAAGGTCATATGTATGAGTTGGCCCTTAACCTTTTGGGTTGCAAGTCAGAATCTCCATCCTATCTAATCTTCTTGTGGGAAATTTTTTATTTTTCCAATTGAAAACTATTTATGAGAATAGAACCTACAAGAGTAATTCCACTAAAACCTTTCTCGAGGTATTTTGTTGATGTAATATTGATTATCAAAGTTTTCTATGCAAACTATTTTTACGTAATATATTTGTGAAACATTTTAATTTACATATGGTTGTAAATCTTTCTCCTTATGTTGGAATTTGTAGCTTCGGGCCTTCATATCTTTTATGTGGAATCAAATCGATTGGAACCTTGCCACAAAATCATCCATTGTTAATGAAGAGAAGACAACCTTGATGGTAAGATCAGAACCCAGCATGGCCACGATTGTAAGGCAGGAATTTATGAAATTTCTCAGTAAACCGGGCATGATAGAACATACATCCCTATACAGGAGAAGGATTGTTGGATTGTGTTTAATATTCATGAACAATTGAAAATTCGGGCATTGGTTGGGAGCCTGAAATGGTGGGAAGCCTGCAGTGAGACATTACAAGCAAGGGATCCCTTTGGATACCCCAATTGTATAGTTGTTGTTACTTGAGTCCCCGAGTATGTACAAATTTTTAAAATGATGGGCCCTTTTTGGATGGGGCTCAGATTCAAATTTCCTTTGATTTGGCTTCCAGTTGAAAAATATCAGCCTCACTTCCACCTAAACAAATATGATGAGTGATCATTGACACAATAGCTTGTGTCTACTTAGGGGTATAGGAAATATGATGAAGACATTGTTGCCGCTTATGACTTCATGAGACTGCATTAGCAACATGCTAGTGTCACATTTGCCAAAGACCCTGAAGATTCCGAAGAATATGCATAAGGACATGTAGTGGCTTCATTTGGGGGAGGTGTTGGGTGCAATATTTAAGGATATTTCAGGAATCCTTTTCCCCATTTTTGGCCATTTTTCTTGATTTGAACTTGCAATCTCCCTAGTCTAATGTCACTCCCTCTGATAACGAATCAGTCTTTTTTTTGGCATATTATTATTTTTTTTCTACCAAATATTGAATGAAACAATGCTTTCTTTGGGATGACTAACTGCGGTGTCTTTGAAGAGTTCTTTGGAATGTTTTTCTTTCAAATACATCCATAGCTAGTAATGGCCATATATATTCTTTGCTACTACATGTTCAAGTTGTTGTTACACCTTGAGATTGTCATTCTCTGTTTTTACACCCTAGATTATCATATTTTGTTGTTACACAATGGAATTGTTGTTACACCACACATTGTCAAGACCGAAGCTACTACTTTCAAAGACAATTTTCAAAGAGCTGCATAAATTGATGAAAATCCAGGTGATTATAACTATGTCTATAGATAGGAGTGGTGTGACCACAATGATCTTTATTTAAACAAGCTTGTAACAATTTATATCTTTTTAAATTACTTATGTTAGTGTAATCAACATGAGAATCACAGATTCTCATGATTGATTTGTTTTTCCAATTTTGGGACTCTATAAGAGGCTTTATAAAGAGAGCTTAGACTCATGTAAAGATATAGACAGACAACAACACATAGATACGTATATTTTTGTACTCTTCAGCCATCATAATACAAAGTATATTTGGTGATGTTACATAAATTCTTGTGTTAATTTTTTAACTAAGTTTCCATTTTCTTTCTGCACCCTGCTAGGGAGGAAAAGCCCTCCTCTTTAGTAGGGATCACAGTGTTTGTAGAATAGTTATTTCTTTTATGTGTTAAGTGTGGATTTCTATTGTCGTTGTACATGTTCAGTGTGGGATCAATATGCTTCTAATTTCATATTTATTGTATGTGATTTTACATAGGTTAATTGATTTTTTGTTATTAAATTCTTGATAGTGTATGGCACGCCAACCTTTATTCTGAAGATTTTATGAAGTATGGATTCTTTTCTTGACTAGTCTATTTCATTTCTGCAGTATGTTTTTTTTATTTTTGCAAGTTAAATTTCCATTCTACAAGAGTATTTTAATCCCTACAAGTGAGTTCAACAATATATTTCTTTTCTTGTTTTGCTTAGTTGTTACATGTATCAACACAGATAATGCATAAACCTTTTAAAAAAAGACTTACCCTGGTTGATAATTAATTGTTGTGGAAGTAGTAAAACTGACCAAACATGTGGCTTTCTTGATGTAGGTTGGGTTGGAGATTTGGCTCAGATAATATATACAAGTGGGTATTTTTTTAACCTATTTGGTGGAGCAGTCAATTGGATGAGCAAGAGATAGTCTGTAGTTTCACTTTCAACTACATACGTTGAATACATGGCAGCCACTCATGCAAGCAAGGAAGTAGTTTGGTTGCATACATTGTGTTCAAGTATGGGGTTGGTACAATGAGCTATAAGTATATATTGTGATAGCCATGCTGGATTCACTAGGGGAGCAATACCATAGTATGCGGGTTCATATTGGGGGATATATACTAAGGAACAAATGACATAATATATTGAGCATAAAAAGGGGGAAAATGGGTTTTATATTGGCAAGTATAAAAAATGGAGCTCAAAGTTAATGAAAAATCATAAAGGGGTCAAAATAATGTTAATGAGAAAATGGATACCTATAATATTTAGTGAAATTAGGGGTTTTTTAAATTAGGAAGGTGTCTTGGGTTTGTATTGGTAGGGGGTTAAATAATGTGATTTTTAGAGGTATTTTTCAATATGTAGTCAAATTAAGGGTATTCTTTAGTATACCACGAACACACGTGATATGTCATATGTTCATTAAATGAAGCCCCTATGATGATAGCTAAATTTCAATTTTATTCGAAAAGAACCATTTTTATCATTCAAAGAAAAAGCACATTGATGTCCAATATCACTTTTCGAGGGATATGGGTGAAGATAAAATGGTATTGTTGTTAAAGGTGGACACTCTAAAGAATGTTGCAGATGCATTGAAAAAATTTGTGACCATTGAGAAATTTTCTTGTTATAGATAAATAATGGGAATTATAGCCTTGGACTAATGCTTAAGCTCTCCTATGACCCCCAGTTTGGAAAGAAAAAAATAAGTGATCCCTCACTGCTCACTTCCCTAGCCTACATTGCAATGAAGTCCTCACATCCTTTTATAGGCTCCATTAGATGTGATACCATGGGTAGAAAACCATGGGTAAACTATACCATGTGCCCAAAACCTCCACTATTAGTCTTTGTCAACTTTGACTCTATTCTCAAGTAAATATTACCTAACATCCCCCCTTAAACTTGACTTGGGGTTCCTTGACTAAATCCATCCAACCTTGCCAAGTGAATCAACCCAACCCTACTCACTATGGTGCTTACCTCATTCAAAGTTCTTACCTGGGGTATTAATTAACTTTACATCCCCCTTATCACCTATTTCTAACCCAGAATTTACCAGTGATTACCCAAGGGTATGCATGCCTTACTAGGTATTACAGTAGTTTCCCATTTACATTCAATAAAAAATACACATTAACTCCATTATATATATATATATATATTATATATATATATATATTATATATAGATAGATATGTTCATTGTTTCTCTCATTGTCCATCCTCTCAAATTGATACACTCTAAGCCTCTTTACTTCGATGCCCTCCTCGACTTATATAAATTGTTTTGATTACTACTGGATTTGTGTGATCCTAGCTGTCTAATTCATTTATTTCCTTCACCATTGGGCTACTAATGGCCACTTCATTTCTTGAAACATATATCTCTAGAGGTATCTAGTTTAGAATAAAAAAATTACGACATTCACATACCCCAATGTGTGGGAGCAATTCCTTCGTGTCTTCTCAGCATAGTGTGATTTCGTGTGAGGATATTTTTGAAAAAAATTCCCTTGATTGAGCTATTGATGGTGGCTTACCTAGGACCATTAGTGGAATAGTAAATCAAACCATTTCCAAGCCCAAAACAAATTTTGTTGAATATAGAATCGGTCCTATTGCAGCCATGATCTATCTCTCTAATCTAGTGTACAAAATCCATGTGAGTCCCAAAATTCATTTGGCATATCCTATAAATCTAGGCATGGTTTAAAAAGTGATGCTTCATCTCCACTTCAATAATCAACTTAGAGTGCCCTTTCAAACACCAATCTCACGTGGGCAAGTTCCTTCTCAATTTATCCCCATTCTCCTGAACACAACTACAACTCCCTTGCAACATTGAATTCCAAAATGCACATACAGACATCATGTTCCTCATTGTACACATTTCATCGCTTCCCCCAATGAACTCAATTATAAGAATTAATCTCCATGTGTCATACAAATCTTAGATCCTCTTATGGTTTGCACTTGGATTCAATTTATAGGTTGTCAGAGATCAAAGCAAAGTCATTTTAACCGGCACTGTCATATTTACACAATAGTTTCTCTATAATCAAGCTATCAATCCCATGCCTCCATGTACATGAAGCCATCACCTAGGATCTAACTCACTAAAAATGTTGTTATTCCCAATTTGTATTATGTTTCCTCCACTAAAGCCTGCACCTCCATGAAGTGCTTCACCCACATCATGTGTGTCATAGATACAATGTCTGACACGCTCTCAAATTGCATTATCCAGTAAATAAATTGGATATATTTGCAGTATCTTCCACCATCGAAAAAATATCCCTGTTATTCCTCGTGGCTTTTACTATCACCAGAGCCATCAACTCTCTCATGCTTCCAATTCCATGTACCCGGCTCTCCACCTAGCATGCACTCATCTTCCTCATTGATCTAGCTTTAGATCTAGATCACCACGCATTACAAACTCAACTTGGAAAAACCCCAACTCCATGGAAAAACCCATCCTTGGTACACTATACCACTTGCCCAAATACCTCCACTGTTAGACTTGGTCAAATTTGACTCTATTATTGAGTTAGTTTGACCTAATAGCATTCAGAAACCAGGAAGACCATTATGAATTCTTGGCCATGCCATTTGGTCCTTCTAAAGTCCCATCTGTTGAAAATGGAACAAGAAATCCTAATTTAATTTGTCCTTGAATTAAATTAGGAATTAAATTGTAATTCTACATCTCACAGCAACTTGTAATAGTTAGCTAAGTTAATTTGACTTAGTTCTCTTAGTAAATTCTAGTTGAGGGTATAACTAGAGTCATGTAGAGTGTCTCCCACAATTAGGAGCACTAGTTGAGTTTATTTTTAGTTGTAATTATTTAATTCAGTCCAACTAAGTTAAATTCAGTTAAACTAGATCCAACTGATGGAGGAATTAGTGGGAGATCCAGTAGTGGGGTGTAACTTACTATAGTGGGGTGTAACTTACTATAGTAGGGTGTAACTTGTGGTAGTGGGGTGTAACCTGTAGTAGTGGGGTGTAACCTGCAATGGTCAAGTAAACTGAAGATTCACTCATAATTAACTCATGCATCATAGATCATAGAAAGAACCAACTGAGATTGGAGTTAAGGGACAGTGTACTATCAGTTTTATAATCATCAGAATTATAAAGGTGGTGCATGCAATCAAAGGAAGGCCTATGATGACTGCACAATTCATAATTGTGGGATTTCCCAATTAAATATGGGCTAATTCCGAAGGGAACAACACAAGGAAATAGGAGCTTGGTAGGAAGTAGAATTGGCTAAGTATTTGATTGAGCTTGTCTATGAAGCAGTGAGACAGATAAAGATAGTCCAGAGGTTTCTTAGGCTTGAGAAAAGCATTGTAACCTTATCATATTTTCTAATTAATACAATATGCAGATAGTAGGGATTTTTAGCTATTGATTTCCCCATAAAATTGTGTGTTATGTGTGTTTGAATTCTTTTTCTTATATGCTTCACGATTTCATCGATCATTTATTATTTCCATTGATGAGTAGAGTAGATTCAGGTCAATTGTTTTAGCATATTACAATTTTCAATTTGAATATACAAGGAATTTCTACATGGTATCTAATTTGAAATCATTATAGAGGAGGAGAATACGATTTTGTCTTTTGCAGAAGAAATTGAATTTGTAGTATCATACTTTAGATCCAGTGGGATTTCATTCTATGGATTGAGACTCAAATATACCCTCGAAAGTAGTTCGAACTATATTGCTTAGAAGGATAGGATGGAGGCAATGTTGGAAGACAACAGGCTTAAGGAATTCATATACAAAGATATTCCTAAGCCAGTTGATCCTCCGGATCTGGCAAAGTGGAGAAAGTGTGTGGAAAATGTGAGAAGGGTTATCCTTGAAGTAGTTCAAGATCATATTGTCTCGAACCTCTATGGTAAGGAAAATCTACTTTCAATGTGGAAGGCCTTGAGAGACCTGTTTCAAAATAGCAGTGACCACAGAAATTTGGCACTAAAGGACAAGCTCAGAAATATCAAGATGGAGAAAGGCGACTCAATACTGAAGAACTTGACCAAGTTGACCCAATGTCTGGATGAGCTTGGAAGTGTTGGTGTGATAGTGCTTGAAGATGATATGATGGGCCTACCACTTCTAGGGCTTCCCAAGAGCTGGCATAGTTAGTAGGACTCAATTAATGGGAGGGGGAAGCTACCAGAGTGGGAGTGGTTATGGTCTAACTTTGTACAAGAAGAGATTCGGCAGAACACCAGAGATGGATTCTCATCCAAGCATGAATATGAAGACAATTGTGCCTTAGTTGGAAAGGCAAAGAAATGGAAGGGGAAGTCATCTGATTCCAAATCAGATTCCAATAAGGGAAGCAAGAAGAAGGACTTATCTAAGATTAAATGTTTTCACTGTCACAAGCTAGGACATTATGCCACAAATTGTCTGCACAAGAATGATGGTAAGAAGCCCTTAGGAGGACCAGAAGGTGAATCTCTTTCTTCACAATTCAAGTTCGATTTCACCCTCATCGCTTGCATGGTGACATCGGTGATGGGTAGTGTGTGGTACCTGGATAGTGGAGCCTCATTCCATATGACCAAAAACAAAGAGTTCTTTAGTGACTTGGAGGAGAAGGACCTCCACATGCACATCGAGATGGGAGATGATGGGAGGTATAGCGCTACTGACATCGGTAGTGTTACCTTTCAGAGGGATTCTGGTTCTCCTCTCACATTAAAAGATATCATGTATGTTCCAAGTTTCAAGAGGAATTTGGTTTTAGTTTCCATGTTGGAGTATCATTGATATGATGTGGTATTTAGCAAAGGAAATACTTTCCTTCGTCACATAGACTCAGGATAGTTGAAGCGAATCGGGGTTTGGGTGAATAACCTCTACAAATTGGATGTAGAAGATTACACTTCTTTGAGCACAAAAGAAGAGAAGGTGCAAAGATGAGAAATCGGTCAGTTGTGGGAGAGAAGGTTGGGTCACTTGCACCATAGATCCTTGAAGATCATGTAACAAATTTCTACAGGACTTCCCAAGGGTGCACTAGAGCAGAGAGACACATGAAAAGGGTGTACATTGGGGAAGTACACCAAAGCTTCCTTTCATGATAAAGACATTTGAGCACAAGATATCCTTGATTGAGTTCACTCAGATGTTTGTGGACCATTCTTGATAGCCTCCACGGCCAAGTGACGGTATTATGTAATATTGGTTGATGATTTTTCTGGTAAGTGTTGGATTTTCTTCATGCAGAAGAAAGATAAAACCTTTGCTAAATTTTTTGAATTTAAATCACCTGTTGAGAAAGATAATGGCAAGAAAGTTAAAGCTCTCAGAAGCAATAATGGTGGTGAATATGTGTGAAATGAATTCAAGAAATTTTGTGCTTCAAAAGGCATTCAATGGGAGTTAATAGCGCCTCATAACCCACAGCAAAATGGGGCGGCTAAAAGGAAGAATAGAAGTATTGTGGGAGTTTCATGGGAGATGTTACATGATTAGAGCCTACTGTTGCACTTGTGGATTGAAGCATGCAACACAACTGTTTATTTGTAGGTTTTAACCCCGTACATAAATTACCTACATACGAATTCTAAATCACAGGAAAAATAAAAATGCGAGAGCATAACACATAAA
>APFE030633881.1:0-11428 GCA_000404065.3 Pinus taeda | reverse complement strand
ATGCCATTCACAAGGTAGGCACGAAACGTGGTCAGGCCGGCTCGTGATGAGACCTCCTGTTCCAAGGTTTACTTGTTAATTTACCTTGAGACCATATCCCTGGTGTGGTGGCCGTAATGGGAAAGCCACTTCACTTCCATCCTTATGATCATGGTAGGCTGGCTCTGAATGAGACCCCCTATCCTGCATTTGACAACTTTCATATTTTGTTTTTGTTTTTCTTTTGCAGAGCATCTCTCTTTTTTGTTTATTTCCACATAAGGGTGGTTCCGCACTCCTTAAGAGCCGAGAATGGTGGAAGAAGTCTTATAATCCCAACAGACAGATATAAATTGTTTGCTCTTACTCCTTAGTAATAATCAAAAAAGATTTTAGGGAAATTGTCATGATAAAAAAAAAATCACGAACCAGGGTTCGAGAATAAGACAATGACAACGAAGATGAAAAGTTAATGTCCCTCCTCTTGTCCTCTTATACATACTGGCTTCATAGTAATAGCGATTTATGATATGCTGATTTCGGTATATCATGGTTTATGTTCATCGCATAAATTCATTGTTGTAGCTAAAAGATTGGGGAGACCATGGGCGCAAAGCATCCAATAAGGGTAAGAACATGCCGATGGCATTCCTGAGATAAGAATCCATTCGTAGGATACCATTTCTTTGAGAGGAACAACGAAAAATCGCAAATGTTGTTCCTTCCGAGAAAGGAACAGCAAAGACACTCAAATGTTGTTCCTTTTTGCAAAGGAACAGCAAAAAGACACAAATGTTGTTCCTTTTCGCAAAGGAACAACAAAAACACACAAGTGCTGTTCCTTTTCGCAAAGGAACAGCAAAAATACCCAAGTGTTGTTCCTTTTTCGCAAAGGAACAACAAAAACACGTGAATGCTGTTCCTTTTCGCAAAGGAACAACAAAAACACCCAAGTGTTGTTCCTTTTCGCAAAGGAACAACAAAAACACGCAAGTGTTGTTCCTTTTCGCAAAGGAACAACAAAAACACGCGAATGTTGTTCCTTTTTGCAAAGGAACAACAAAAACACCCAAGTGTTGTTCCTTTTCGCAAAGGAACAGCAAAAACACGCAAGTGTTGTTCCTTTTCGCAAAGGATCAGCAAAAATACCCAAGTGCTGTTCCTTTTCGCAAAGGAATAGCAAAAACACGCAAGTGTTGTTCCTTTTTGAAAAGGAACAGCAAAGTCACGCAAATGTTGTTCCTTCTGGGAAGGAACAGCAAAATCTCATAAGTGTTGTTCCTTTTTGCAAAGGAACAGCGAAAATACACAAATATTGTTCCTTTTGAAAAGGAACAGCAAAATCACACAAATGATGTTCCTTTTGAAAAGGAACAGCGAAAACACGCAAATGTTGTTCCTTTTTGAAAAGGAACAACGAAAACACGCAAGTGCTGTTCCTTTTGAAAAGGAACAACAAAATCACACAAATGCTGTTCCTTTTGAAAAGGAACAGCAAAACCACACAAGTGTTGTTCCTTTTGAAAAGGAACAACAAAATCACACAAATAACGTAGAAAAAATACTGAGAATGCAAATAGAGAATCAAAAAAATGTATATACAGGATGTTATGTACAAGTTATGAAATGAATTGCTTAAGTTACAGGTGAGGAAGATTTCGCTTCCTCTCCTAAAATTTCCAAATCAGTATCTTGTCGTAGCTGCTGACAGAAGGATTCCCGAGTGAGTGGATTTCGATAGAGACGAACTCGGTGGCCATTTACTTTGAATGCATATCCAGAACCGTCGATTGTGATCAGGGTAAGGGTCCCATTGTCATGTACCTTCTGGATTTCGTATGGTCCTAACCATCGAGTCTGGAGTTTCCCCGGGAAGTCCTGAAACGAGAGTCATATAACCGAGCCCAGTCTCCTTCATGAAAGACTTTATTCTTAATAAGTGCATCATGCCACTTAGCTCGCTGCTGCTGAATCAATGCTGTATTTTGTAATGCAGAGAGCCTAATTTCGTCCAATTCATTAACCTGTTGTAGTCGATTGATTTGCGCCTCACTCAGATCTAGGCCGACTTCTTGTGCAGTTCGTGGCATTTGGATTTCAAATTCTATGGGAAAGATTGGTTGTTTTCCAAACACTAATTGATAAGGTAAATAGCCTGTCGTACTTCTCCATGTGGTTCTATAGGCCCACAGTGCCTCAGGTAGCCGAGCGGCCCAATCACGCCTATGCGCTGCAATGGTTTTTGTTAAAATTGATTCTATTACCTTATTACTACTTTCTACTTTCCCATTTGCCTGCGAATGGTATGGGGTAGTGATCTTATGTTGGACATGATAATTGTTAAGTGTTGCAGCTAATTTATTTCCAACAAATTATGGTCCACCATCTGTGATTACTTCTCTCAGAAGTCCATAACGTACAACAAATGGAACAAGAATTGTATTACCGAGTCCTCTGTAGCCTTAGGCAATGATTCAGCGTCAACCCATTTAGTAACATAGTCAGTCGCCACCAAAATGTATGTCCTCTGATTTGATGGTGGATTAATGGGTCCGATGAAGTCAAGAGCCCATTGTTCAAATGGCTCAATGACCAATTGTGGTCTCAGAGGCATTTCATCGGCTTGGCCAGGTTTTCCTACTCGCTGACAGCTGTCACAGGCTTGTGCAAATTTTTTCGCATCTTTGAAAATTGTAGGCCAATAGTATCCTGTCTGTAATACTTTATGTGCTGTTCTTTTTTCGGCAAAATGTCCCCCGCATGGACTGTCATGGCAAGCTTTTAAGATGTCGAAGATCTCGTCCTCTCGAATACACCTCCTGATTTGCATATCTACCCCTGTATGGAACAAATGGCCTCCAATCCACGAAAATCGAGTGCTCTTCTGAACAATCTTCTTTCGTTCCTGAGGGGTTAAATGTTTTGGTAGCTTACCTACTGCAAGGTAGTTGGCGACATCAGCATACTAGGGTGTTTGAATAGCAACAACAAACAGGTGTTCATCAGGAAATTGGTCTTCTACCGCTGTTGTTTCAATTGATTTCGGTATTCGTGAGAGAAAATTGGCTACAGGGTTTTCCTTGCCAGGTCGATCCTTGATTGTGATATCGAACTCCTGCAATAAGATCAACCATCTAGTTATTCTAGCATTTGTAGCAGGTTTATTTGCCAAATATTTGATAGCAGAATGGTCTGTATATAACACAACAGGATAGCTTGTAATATAATGTCTAAATTTGTTAACATCATGTATTATAGCCAGGAATTCCTTTTCAGTAACAGTATAATTGAGTTCGGCAGAGGATAAATTTTTGCTGATATAATAAATAACATATGGCTTCTTATCCTCTTCTTGCCCCAGGACTGCACCAATTGCTATATCCGAGGCATCAGATGAGATTTAGAATGACAAATTCCAGGTTGGTCCTCGAAGGACTGGGGCTGTTGATACCAGCTTTTTCAATTCCTTAAAAGCCTGGTCGCATTTTTCTGTCCACAAGAAATCAACATTACCAGTTAGAGCATATAGAGGTGCAGCAATACGTGAATAATGTTCTATAAATCGTCTGTAATATCCAGAAAATCCAAGAAAACTGCGTACCTCTGTTTGAGTAGTGGGGGTAGGGATAAGCAAAAGAATTTGAATTTTGGCCGGGTCTACCTGGATGCCAGCTGCTGAAATGTAGTGCCCTAGAATGAGCCCTTCTGTCATCATCATGTAACATTTTTTGTGGCTCAGAAAAAGTCTGCTAGCGATACAACGTTGTAGAAATTTTTCCAGGGTATCCAGAGCAGGGTCAAAATCTTCTCCATATGGTGTAAAGTCATCCATGTACACCTCAAGCCCGTCGTTTATTAGATCTGCAAAGATGCTGAGGACAACCCTTTGGAATGTAGCAGGAGCATTACATAGGCCGAAGGGTAGTACTCGGTAGGCAAACGTTCCCCAAGGGCAAGTAAAGGTAGTTTTATCCTGGTCTTCAGGGGCAATTTGGATTTGGTTATATCCGCTGAAGCCATCCAGAAAAGAAAAAAATGTCTTTCCTGCCAAAGTGTCCAATACTTGATCTATAAATGGGAGGGGAAAGTGATCCTTCTGCGTGGCCTTATTTAACTCCCTGTAATCCACGCAAATCCTCCATTTTCCATTTTTCTTGGGTACCACCACTAGGGGAGAGACCCATTTACTATCAGAGATGGGGTAAATAAAATTAGCATCCAAAAGTTTCTGAAGTTCGGCTTTTACCATCTCTTTTAGATGGGGGTTGAGTCTTCTTTGTGGCTGATGAACATGTCCTGCATCATTTTCTATATAGATGTGGTGGGTGCATAATTGAGGATCAATCCCCTTCATGTCAGGGTAATCCCACGCAAATGCTCCCTTATATTTTTGTAACAGATTAACAAGCTTTACTTCTTGATCTGATGTGAGGTTGGCGTTGATATTTAGAGTCTTACCAGGTTCGATTTCCACTACTTTACTATTGGCAACAACAATCACTGGTATTGCTTGGTCATGTGGATATTTTAAAGGGTCTTCTTCTAGCTCACTATCAAAAGCTGCCTCTATCATAAAACACTGTGTGTGAGATGTAGATTCAGTTTGACTAATGAAGTTATTGATGGCATCATCTTCTGTCTGATCTTTAAAATCTGAAGCCTTCTGTACGGTTAATGGGGGTCTGATATTGTTAGTAAGATATGACGCAGGATACTGGTTAGTTTTGAGCATCGGTAGGCTTGGCTGTGCTGGAGGATATAGAACTAGATTTTTAACGTTTCGTCCTTTAGTTATGGTCATGTTTCCCTGCCGGCAACCAATGTAGGCATCAGCAGTAGCAAGCCAAGGTCTTCCTAGTATTAGCGGATCTCCATCTAGTCGGGTTTTTGGATTAATTATCAGGAAGTCAGTTGGATATTACCAGGAGTCTACAGAAACCATGACATCGTATAAATTACCTTCTAGTTGAACTACAGATCGATCTGCCAATTCTAGCAAAGTAGAAGTAGGTTCTACTGATGTGATGCCAAGGTTTTGGCAGGTAGAGGTTGTCAAATATTGATTGCAGCTCCAAGATCTACTAAAGCATTAGTCAGGGTTTGACCATAGATTTGGACAGTTACAATTGGGTTTCCAGGATCTTCGTATTTGATAGGTGTCTCTTTTCCTGATAACAATTCATGTAAAGTACCAACTACTTGGACTCTAGGGTTAGTGGTTGTATCCCTCCTTGATTTTTTTATGCACAATTCTTTTATAGTTTTTGCGTATATAGGAATATCTTGAATGGCTTGGAGGAATGGAATTTTTATGTACAGGTTTTGTAACTCTCCCAGAATGTCGAAGTCTGGATATTGTACTGGTCGTGGTATGACTAATCGTTTCGGGAAAGGAGGACAGGATGTACTTGCTTGCTAATGGGTTTGTTCTCTATTTACATTCTCTTGTTGTGGTGGTCATTCTATTGGTAACTGATCTTCAATGTGAACTGTTTTGTCTCCCTTTGTTTCTATTATACGTCCAGATCGTAACTGAAGATCATTGCACTCCCTTAGGTGAGGTCCAATTTCTGATGTTTCTATGATTTGGCGGGATTGGATTGGTCTATTATTAGGATTGGGGTTGGGTTGGGCTGGGAGTTGTGGTCTCATATTAGACTGGGGGTTTTGTTGTAAGGCTGGCAGAGTTGGTTGAGGGAGTGGAATAGTTCCTGTTGATTGATATGTTGATCTTGGCCAATTTGTCTGCCAGGGTGAACCTTGCGAAGTAGGGGGAATCCATTATGGAGGATATGAATTATTCTGCCAATACGGTGAGGCATAAGGAAAATTAGGCCAGCCGAATTGGCTTCTCTGATTCATCCATGGATTTGGGGAAGGAAACGGCTGAGATGACCAATTCGGAAATGGGGGTGTAGATTGGTTTTGCCACATGCCATATTGCTGAGCATTATACTGTGGAGGCTGAAAAGAAGAAGTTGGGTCCGAAAACATACCAGATTGCATAGGTTTCCATTGGCGACGCTGGTTAACAAAGTATGCTGGTTCTGGTTCTTCTTCTGCTTCTTTGTATACTGCCTTCAATCCAGGAAGTGAGGGGCAGCTCTTAGTAGAGTGATCTTTCATACAGATAGCACATGTTTGAACTATATCTGGTGGACATTCCTTATGGCTATGTTTTCTTCTGCATTGGGGGCAAAAAATTGCCAGATTCTGCTCCGCCTCCATCTGCTTTTGCTTAGCCTGCACAATATCAAGCTGTGTAGTTAATGTCCCTAGAATATCAGTTTTAAAATTTTCTAATAAGTTACCAAGTTCTACACTTGTTACTCCTTCTGTTGATATTTTGTTATCTCTAACAAACCGATCATATTCTGTTGGTTTTATCCTTGTGCAGCCTCTTGAACTCCTGATGCATAAATTAATGATTTCAGCAAAATTCTCTTGGTAAATATCCCCTTTTCCCATGATATTCAATGTTTCAACCCAATGTTCTTTCATACCTCTAATCAATGCAGTTTTCAACACATTATCAGGTAGAGGTAGTGATGCATAGGGGGATCTCTGTAAATTATACTGAAAACGTTCTACATATTCCTCTAAAGTTTCATTTGGTCTGGCCGTCATTTGGAAAATTTCATCTTTTAGTTCTCTTGACCTGCAGTAATCCTGATATTTGTTAAGAAAGGATTCTTTCATTTGCTCCCAGTTGTTTATGACTCTACCACCTAAACCCATAAACCATCTCAGAGCTGCTACTTTCAAAGTGGAGGGGAACAACTTTAATTTTTGGGGGTTAGTGGTGTAATCATACCCTCTACATAACACATCGAATTCAAATAAGAATGCGTCAGGGTCTTCTGATGTGAGTCCATGAAATGTTGGGATGTGTTGAAGAGGGATCGCTTTCATGGGTGCATTTGTAGCAGAGTCTATATAGGATATTGCAATGTAGAAGTTTGAGTATTTGGCTGATTCTGCGCCATGGGATCGAATATGTGCCAATAGTCTTCCGAAATTTCTAGGAGGGTGTTCCTAGGTTGAGAAGGGGCAGCCTTGGCAGGAACTGTTTTAATGACACTTCCCTTATCTGGGATTTCTATCTGAGGGAATGGGGTGCCTCCAATATTAACTCTGGCTGCGCTCCCTTTATCTGGGCTGTTTAACAACTGGATTATCCTAGAAGGAGACCTTGGTTCCTCTATTTCCCCTGTTTCCCCTTCTCCTTCACAAAGGTTGCTTAAGTTCCCTTCCTGCAACTGTTCTGACACAAAATTTTCAATTTCTTGATAGTCTTGTTCATCAGTCTGGCTATGTACCTTAGCAAAGGCTCCAGATGGTGATGCTGTAGCCTGAAGGGAACTAGTAGGCTACTTAGAATTAATCTTTATGAGGCCCACTGACGGCTGAGATTCAGTTTTCTTGTAGATTTCGTCTATAAAGATTGTTCGGCCAAGGGTCACTGGTCCTTTGGCTTTTTTAGGTTTGGCTGGGGGTTTGATATTCTTTTCTAGCTTTTTCTACTTAGTCATGCACTCTAAAAACTACTAAATCCTATCAACCAACAATTCTGCTAAGAGAGCGGACAGTGGAGCAGGGCTTTTACATGCTTCGTACGCAGGTTCTTACCTTCCATTTTTAAAATCCAACTCCCCCCTAGCAGATTTGCGCACTACTCTACAAAGGGCAAATGGCTATTACTCCTCCCCGGCAACGGCGCCAAAATGTAGAGCTATAACTAGGGTCTCTCACACCTCTAATTATCCCACATTAATAAGTCAATCCGGGAACGTTTTGTTATTGCAAGGGGTAGCTCAATCCGAGGCTATTTGTCCGAGTAATGCTCAATAGTATAGTGTTCTAATGATTCGAAAGGAAACAGATGCTAAGCTATAACTTAAACTAACCCAAAAGATTAGAATCACACAAGGCAATTGATCAGTCAAGGGTACGGAGGCAATAACCCATCCCTTTAGAAACTGATGAAGAAAGGAAATTGGATCATGGACTTATAGGTCTGGGAGCTAAGCAGCATCTTGATGAGGCTCACTACAGCCTTAGGCCTTCTCTCACACCAAAAAAAACAAAGGCAAGTAAATAAAACGGTGGAAAGTAAAATGGAACAACAGTCTGGAAATGGAACAGCAATAAATGGAACAACAGTAAAATGGAACAACAGTAATCAAATGGAACAACAGTAAGAAAATGAAACAGCAGGAACAACAGTAATCAAATGGAACAACAGTAATAAGATGGAACAGCAATCCTCATCCGTATGTACATGTTCTATACTACTATAGCAATCTGAGAATAATGAGTGATATGACTACGTTTCTGAACGAAGTAATATTGCTTTCAAGTCTCACAAATACTATTTCACATGGATCTAATAATGATAACATTCATACCAACATTCTATTACAGAGATAACCGAAAGATGCAATTCAAATAGATCCCATTGTACAGTGCAGAGACATGAGATAAAGAAATCATTCAAATATCAATTATAATGAAGCGTAGTATATCACATAAAAGATGTATCAGATTAGTTAAATAACAGAAATAAACAAACCACACACAAATCTTCGTATAATAATACAAAAGCAAGTGTCCTTCAGAGCTGGGCCCTTAGCTGCCAATGGTACACTGCCTGAGGTTACTCCAGATGCAGAGACGAGATGAACACCAAGTCTTTTATATTAATTACATCAACGAAAGTATAACAAAATCAGGTCTCAGCGAGACTCAATGATCATAGTTTGTTCTCAAACTTTAAAATCATAAAAAAAGTCGTCCCTTTGCTCAATGGCGTGGTGCCTTTATATAACAGAAATGACAAAGTTATCTAGACAATCAAAAAGATAAGTTAAAGCAGCGATCCCTCAGGATCAAAGATCCTGAGGGATTCACTAATCGTTCAATTCTTCTCTTTTCCTTCTTGCGCTCTCCGACTCGGTATCCCGCATTCTTTCCCTGGGCTATTCGGCTCTAATTTTGCTTGATCTCGTCCACATCTGGTTCCCTGCTAGAGGGACAGCAGTTATTTTCCCTTTTCTCCTTGCTTTTGATCGACAATCCCCTGTTTCCACGTCTTCCTGCATAGAAAACATCAATTATCAGCACTTGAGCTTCCTTTGTCTATTTTCGCACATTTTATCAAAATCTTTTATCTTCTTTGAACTCATAATACAGAAAAGGTTAGAATTATTATTGAAAAACCACTAGATTACTTGTCAAAAGCATACCTTCCAAGTGCTCCACAATTACCAGTTGAAAATAATTAATATTATTTTGTATTAATGGAGAAATGTTTACACAAGTTGTAACGTATCTCGTTAGTTTAGGATTTGTTCCTAGAGTTTAGGAGTTTGGTTGCAACTTCTTGATTCTAGTAATGTACTTAATGATGTAATTACTCATTTGATGTATGTAGAGTGTACGGAGAGAGTTCTCTTTGTTTGAGTGCAGTCTCCAGGTGCAGTACTCACCTGAGAGCTGCAACTCCTTCTTTTTCAATTCAAGTCTGATTTTTATCTTGATATCAAAGCTCTATTTCTATCTTGGTATCAGAGCAAAGAGTAGGGACAACCTTAATTTTTTTTTTAGGATGCATCATTGATTACAGAACTCTAGTGGCGGTAGTGTATGTAGAAGCATTCGTAGAATCAGGTGGATTGCAGTAACACCTGTAGCGTAGGTCTAAGATGACTGATCATCTCTGAGTGGAAGAAAGGGTTGGCACAGTTTCATTGCAAACAGTCGCGCCACTTTTGAGCGGAAGGAAGGGTTGGCACTGTTTTTTAAGGAACAGTCGCGTCATTTGGCGCGGTTTTGAGAGTGATAGTCACACCAACGCACCAAAAATTGCTATTGGCATTGAAAATCAAGCCTTACTCGCACCGATTTTGTTTTTGGAGCGGATCTTTCGCCGTCGAAAAGTGCCAGCCTCTTTCTCTTTGGAAAATCTGCAATGTTTTGTTGATCGGCCTTGCCTGGTGGTGGCACTTTGAAGGTTCCTGATCTGTCTGGTGGCAGCAAATCGGATTTTCCTGGTGGTGGCGCATTGAAGTTCCTGATCTATTCGGTGGCAGTAGATCGGATTTTCCTGGTGGTGGCGCATTGAAGTTCCTGATCTGTTCGGTTGCAGCAGATTGGATTTGCCCAGTGGTGGCACATTGAAGTTCGTGATCTTTTCAGTGGCAGTAGATCGGATTTGCCTGGTCGTGGTGCATTGGAGTTCCTGATCTGTTTGGTGGTAGAAGATCGGATTTGCCCGGTGGTGGTGCATTGCAGTTCCTGATCTATTTGGTGGCAGCAGATCGGACTTGTCCGGTGGTGGCTCATTGAAGACTTAATCATCAGAGGATCAGAAATTTTATCAATATGAATAACAGTGATGAGTACTCTCCTAAGCCAGAAAAGTCGTGGTCTATTATTAGGTCAGTAGATTATTTTTTCAGGGAGCAGTGGATGCTATTTATTTTGATAGGAATCGCCATCGCATCGACTTTCTTTATCATTCAGCCTGGTTTTTTGGCTTCTAATGTTAATGAAAATGGAAGGTTTGTGCCCGACAAACCTCATCGGGTTGTTTATGAGACTCTTGTTTCTTGGTTTGCTCAGTATCATTCGGTTTCGATGGTGAATTCGGGGGTAAAGTGCTCCTAGGTTTGAAGAGAAAGTCCCTGCGAGTTGTCATGACGGGTGGAGCTAGCTTTGCTGGTAGCCATCTACTTGACAGGCTCATGGAAATTCACTCATTACTAGGATCTTCACCCAGTAATGCTATATCATGAGCATTATAACCTATTCTCTAATGAATTATTCTTTTGTTCTTTGGATTTTCTTTTAGTGTTTTTTCTCTGCAAAGATGTGTGTTCAACCTTTACTAGCTAGATTCATCTGTGTAGGTTTTCTAACACATTTACATGGTATCAGAGCCCACAGGTTGCTAGATAAAAGTCACACCAATAATTTATTTTGCAGGTATTACAGCTTGGAGATTGAAGATTGGTAGGAAAATAGAGTTTCCCAAAGCATCAATCCTAACACTGTACAACTATCACGAATGGAACGACCAAATGGCTTGATACCTTCGTCAAAAAGGGTTGTATAGGATTAGCATGGCTGCAGAAGTGGAGCCCACTTTAGCCATAGACAAATCCAAGTACCACAACCGTATGGATGAGGCCCATAGATCCATATGCATGTGCATCTCTCCAGAGTTGCAGTTTCATCTATCTGCGTGAAGTACTCCCAATGAGATTTGGAAAAAGGCTGAAGAACTCTACAGGAAATAGGATGAGATGAAAGGACATCTACTCGAAGTGGACCTGTTGTCATTGGATCCATGGAACTATGAAATAATTCAAGACTTCTTCACCAAATATAATGATCTATTGTTGTAACTCAAGGGTTGTGGAATTGACAAATCCAAAGAGGAGAGTCA